>JANIJG010025921.1:0-10263 GCA_024611175.1 Megaceryle torquata
CGTGTCCAGCTCTGGGCTCCCCAGTACCAGGGAAAATATTGACATAGTGGAGCATGTGACATAAGGGGAGAGGTTGAGGGAAGTGAGTTTTTTCCACCTGAAGAGGAGAGGTGTGGTGGTCAGCTAGGACCTAGCTTTCATGTAGAAAGCTAGAACAGTACTTTTCCATCTGTCTCACTTTAATCTGCAGTGATATTTTGTCTGACATTTTGCTCCCTGGTTAGTGTTGCAAGGTATTTCTGCAATTTTGTAGTCAGCATTTATCTTTACTGTCCTGAATAACTTTGGATCACCAGTAAACTTTCATCACTTTATTACCCGCTTATCTCTCCTCTCTATGATTATGTAGTATAATCCATGTCCAGCACCAGTTTCTATGAAACTCCATATTGGTCACCTCCCTCTGTTAAAGTAAGCAATCATTTACTTCCTGACTTCCTATGTCTTCCTTCATAGCATTCTGTCTTTTAATGAGTTAAATATTCAAACAAAGGGCTTTCTTTTTTTTCTTTTGTTTGTGGCTTTGTGTTTTTTGGTTTTTTTCAGAGACTTGCTTGGTATTCTTTGAAACCTTTGGTACGGACTTTGTTTCCTGTTTTTCTTTCAGCACAGTGCCTCCTTATTTGTATAATGGGTGATCTCTACAGAGAAGTGTAGTTGTTTTGTGAGGCAGGAATGATTTTAACGAACACCATGTTGAGTCTTTCTAGCACATCATTTTTATTTGTGTGTTCTCTACTTCTGTTCTTCCTAATTTGTTGTCTTGATCTGCCATGTACCAGTGTTGGGCAACCTCCATACCTAAACCGTCAGTCTAGTTTTAAGCAGGTGATTCCATGAGAAAGTTGATATAATCCATTGCATCTTTGAGTCCCTTAAAATCTTAGTGAATAACATCCAGGCTTTTCTTCTTTGTGAATTATTTGGTACTCACTTTAAACTTGAGACTTGGCACTACTGTTTAGTCATGGGATTATGCATTACAGCATAGAGGCTTGCGTTGTAACCTGTACTAAGTGAAGCCAACCTCCTGGTAACCTCTTCTTAGTTTACATCCTGTACCACAGAGAAGCTGTGCTGTGGTGGCAGTCGTATGCATTAACTGCTGTCGAGTCTGGTATCATATGGTGTGCTGCCTACATACAGAGTTGTACCTCAGTAGTTTCAACTAGGTGAGTTAGTGACAACTAGTCACTAACTCACCAGCTTTTCTCCTCCCCTTGGTTCTATAGGTATTATGGATTGTGAGCTTGTGGTTTGTATTACGAATCTTCTGCTAGATGCATTTTTTTTTTTTCTGGAAAATAAAGCTTGAAGCAGCTGAACTGTTACTCAGCCTGCGCTTGGTACTCTATGTCCCTAAACTAAAGAAGCCTGATTTCTTTCCCTTTGATTTATGCAGAAAACTTAATCTTATTTATGAGTTTGTCATCTCGCTATAGATACGGTGACTGCTTTGCTCACTGTATCAGTTTTCTTTCTGGGCTGATGTGGTTGCAGGTTTTCCTTTAGTGAGGCTAGTTTTTAATTGACAGCTATTTATACATAGAAGTGAGGCTGTTATGAAACAGTGAAAGGGAAATAGATAATTTACAGTTGTGGTTTTTAATGTATACTAGGAAGCACAGGCGTACCTTAATATCTGAAATAGGTAAATGAATTTTTTGTTACATTAACAATTAACAATGTTTATATCGCTAATGATGTTGTCCCTTAAAAGAAAAATTACACTTGAACATATTATTGCATAAGCAATAGCACTACCATGAAACAGCTGCAGTTTCAGGTTTATTTTTTCTGTAAACCCTTGGTTGGTGAAATTTACTTTGAGTTAATGTTGGTTACTGCTTTTTAATGTTCAGTACCTTAGTCTTTGATGTGATAAATGACTCAGGCTAACATTTCAAGTAGCTGAAGTAAGATGCTTCTTACTGACATAGCTGAAAATCAATTGCTCTTTTTCAATGGAATCTTACATTTCCAATTTGTGACATCTGATTAATGATTTTTCTATAGATTAAACAAATTTTTTGTCTTTCTCCAGCAGAATGAGTAGTAAATCTGCCTCACAGTGATGCTCCACAAAAAGAATTAGAGCAGCTTTTTTTTTGCTATTCAGCATTGTTAACAGATGGTTTTAGACAGATTAGGTAGGGAAATCCCCAAAGGATGAATTATGAATTAATGATTGCAAACAACTCTGATCATAGTTTTATGAAACTGCTGTATAGTACTATGAGCCTATGGCTTTCTGTGTGGTTTTATTCTGTTTATTAATGCATTGACAAAGCACAACCCTTGTTCCATAGAGCCTTACATAATAATTTTTATTCACTGAGTTTTACTGCATTCCATAACTAGCCTTATTTAAAGCTAGTGGGGTAAATGAGTAGTGATACAGACTCTAGTGCTAACTTGTAATTGTTAATCTACTTTAGATGCTGAATGGGATGATATCTTGGTTTTTTACATAAAATGAATTCTCAAGTGGTAAGGTAACTCCTAAATGCAAGCCAGTTACAAAAAGTTACATGTATGAGCAAATTCTAAGGTTCTTTTAGATGTACATGGAAAAATAATTAAAAAAAAAAAAAAGGCAGATGCTTTTGTCTTAGATAAACATTTTTGTACTCTTTTTGTATTAAAAAGAATTTGTATAACGACACAAGTCATGTCTTTTCAATTAATAATAAAATTGTGCTGTAGTAACGTATATCGTAAAAGTGGGTGGTTTTTGAGTGGTGCTTTCTTTGTTTTGTCGCTTTTTTTGTCAATCACAGGTGTCAACATTGTTTAGAAGGGTAATACTGTCCAAAGTTATAAGTGCTTAACATGTAAGTTAGACCAATATATAGAAAGTTCCTTTTTATTTATCAAAGATTCTGTATTTTATCTCAGTGTTAAATATTCTCAGATTTTCCACCCGAATGAGTTTTTGTTGCCCCTGAGCTCTTCAAAGAAGCAATCAGTGGAATATACAAGCTCTTTAACATAAATAAGAAACTGGTTCCTGGATTATATGAAGTTTTTGTTTTGTTTTACACTCCTGTAGGTGGATACTAGTTGGATTTGCATAGCCTTTTCCAGAGCACACTGTACTTCTCTATTAATCCCTAGGGCAAATATGTGCTTTTTCAAGATGAAATACCAGGTGTTGCTCTGAATTGAAGTGGTATGTTCAAAATGCTGTTAAGGAAGACTTCTCTAAAAAAGGCTGGAGGAACTCTCCTGTCTGCAACAATGAGTGCAGAACAGATTGAACGGCTGGTATTTGTGTCAGTGAAGCTGCTTGTTTATGGGACTAAAAAGCAACTTTTTCTGCGTCTTTGGGAGCCAATCCCGATTTGAATGGAAAGAATTCTCAATTGCAGGTGGAATCAATGTGTTGTCCCTATTGCATCCTTTCTTACAGTTCCAGAACAGTGTGTCTTTTTTTTTTTTTTTTTTTTTGAGTAAGCAGCTCAGAGCTGGCTCAGTCATTGTTTGCACAAGCAGTGGAAGGTTAGGTACATGAACAAAGGCAAGTTAGGGAGGAAAGCCACAATAATAATTTGTCATTCAGTCTCTCATTTTGTGGTTACCTGATCATGTTAGTAAATTGAGTTAGTCCCGAGACTTGCATCTCTCTGGTGCTGAAAACGTGTCTGCATCTGTTTTGACCGCATCTGAAAGTACACTTCAAACAATGAACTTCCCTCAGAGTTGGTTTTATTTACTTAGGCTTGCTCATGCTCAGGATTTCTAGGTGCAGAATGAAAAAAAGGTAATATCTTTCTTCATGAAATCTACTCATTTGGGTAAGATAATGAACTGGAGTGCAACAGAAGGGGAGGAAAGTGTACTGGCTCATATACCTCTAAAAACCATATTATTATTATTGTCTCTTAGCTTATGTTCCTTCTCTTTTTTTTTTCTTCTCTTTTTTTTTTTTTTTTTCTTCTCTTCTCTCCAGTGAGGTAGTTGTGCATTTCAGCAAACTTCAGAACAGCAGTTGAGGTAGAAAGCCAATTCACAATGAAGAGTGCAATAAAGGCCATTTTATTTTTGGATGGGTTTTATGATATGTAAATGCATATTTTCTGACACTCAGTATACTTGTTGATGCATGTATCATATAATCAGAAGAGTTTAAATTGGACTTTTGCTTAAAAAAAAAATAAATTTTGCCAACTGCTGTCAAGTTGCTTAAAGGTGAAAATTTCCATCTGTAAATTTCCATACTTCTCAAAAAGAGAAGAAAGCTCAAACTTGAATTATCTGAAAATGAAGATCCTTAGCATTGTCACTCATTTTTACAGAAATTCTGAAGACACGTTTTTGGGGGGGAAGTAGGGCAGTCCTCTGACTTGCAAGGCATGTGACAGTAAGAGTAAACAAGGTCACTTTGGTGGTCAAGCATCACTGATCATTCTCCAGTGATCCCTGTGCTCTTCTGTGTGTGGAAGAAAGAAGGGAGTGTGGCAGGAGTGCAGATCAGGTTTTGTGTACTTTTCTCCTTAATATCTGCAGATTGTTGGGGTACCCTGATTTTAAGGAGGCTGAGAAGTGAGCATTAAAAAGCAGGTGTATTTCTCCTGTACAATAGTGTTATTTTAGTAATATTATTAAAATAATTCATCAATAAGAATCCATAGGTTACAAGAACTAGTAAGCTGTGTTACTTTCTTTTTTTTTTTTTCTTGTTTCTCTGGTTTTCCTTCTCACAACAACTTGCAGAAATGTTGGAAACAGATTAATCCCACTGAAAAAAACTTCTGAATTTTCCAGAGTTATCATTACTTTGAAAAAACACCACAAATCTCCAAACCCAAAATAATCCACACTGGGGGAAATAAATTGTTGTCATCAGAGTACTACATCTCAGTTGAACAAGCTCATCGTATCATATTTTGGATAATTTTCTCAGTGGGGTTTGGTTTGGATCTTGAAATATAAAGGGCTATTGGTTTTCTAGGAATGTATTCAGCACAAAGAAAGGGTATTCATTACTATAGTACAGCTTGCTGTGAGTTGAATCCTTTCTTTTGATCTCTTAACAATTCCAAGTATGTGTAACAAGTACATAGCAATCGTGCTAATGATCTGAGGTGTGTATTTGAATTTGAAGTTGTGTACTCTTGTCTTGCCTGGCAAACTTTACTAAGAGTTGGTTTTGAAGCCTAGATCTGAAGGAAGTGAAGAGGACTATTCTCACCTCTTCCAAGTAATATTTTCTACCTGTTGAAGCTTTTGTGGTTGTGAGAAGTGCACAATTAAATGCTGTCATGTTTTACAATGAAATGTACAATTTGCAGGTAACCAAAATCCGGTTCCAACTGCAATACAGTTAGTGTCTCATTTGCTTGTTTTATTTTCATGCTCTTCTAGGCACCCATGCTTGGGTACTATTGGAGGTATTAGGTTAAGTATGCCGGTGATCTGTTTTGGTAGGGCTGTTCTTGTACTACTTGTCAGCTTCTACTTGTCACTGCAGGTCCTGGATTGTTCCTTCTTCCTTTTCAGAGGTGGCTTATCAGCTTGTTAGACACTACATGTGAAAGATTGCCTGAGGCTCCTCTAAGCATGTTAGCATTTGCCCACAGATAAGTGAACCAGCTTACAGGTTGTTAAAGTAGTTTATTTCATTTGCTTCCCTGAAGGCTTTTGTGAAAGATGTGTACAAAAGGTATGAGAAGATGCTTTTAAAAAGCCTTTAGGTAAAGGTGCAAGAGTCTCAATACCACAAACATATCAAACTCAGCAGTCTTGAACATGCAGTGTATCTGTACTGCACTTTTAGACACCAGTGCATAGTCAGTATGATGAAAATACATAAATAGGGGGTATCAGGATCATACCACTTCTTGAAAGCTGTTCTTTTACAGAAGTGGTGAATTAGAGCTTAGAGTCCTGAATGATGCATTGAGATCTGCACAGCTCCTTCAAGAAGCTGGTTGCCATTTTTGCATAATAACATGTAGAAGAAATTGTTCTGGTTCAAGTGTCTGTAAAGCAGAGGCAGTTGTCTCAATCTTTTGGGTTCTTACAGTTAAGTAGAGCATTAGTAGTTAATGCAGTTGCATTTAATTTCAGCTAATCTTTTACAGCCTTTGAAAACTTTTAAAGCTGAGGTTTTTTTAAGTTTATTTGTGGGATTTCTCTTCAAAATGAAAATGGAGTGGGAAGATAAGGCTTTACATTCTAAAAATCTGCTCATTAAACATACTTCTGGAAAATATTTTTGTGCCTGAAATTGTAGAAAATGATTACTAAGAGTTTTATGCCTGGGAGGGCATCTAATCTTAACAGACTTGATTTTTCTTGGATAGGGAAGCAGGTATTCCTTGTTTGCTTCTCGAGATCCCTGAGGCTTGTCTTTTGTGATGAGAAGTCTTATGTGACAGTTCTGCTTCTAGTCCTTATGGAGTGGATGTCAAATGTCAGCTGCTGCTTCTGTGCTCTCTCACATGTGTATTCTGTCACAGATGTGGATGTTGGAACAATGTGTGTGCTGCTGTCTGGCTAAATGAGTCTGAAGACCTGTTTGTTCTTAAGTAGTAAACATGACCTAATAAGAGACAGTACCTAAAAATGTCATATTACAAGTTCCCTCTGCCACCAAACAAGATTAACTAATAAAAGTCTGAGCAGCATGGGAAAGGCCTTTTGGGACAAGTTTTCTACATGTCCTATCAAAGAGCAGCTAAATTTAATTTACAGCACACATCTTTTGCAGGGGTTTGTAGCTTCTTCTGTAGTATGTAGTGATATGGCATTTTCTTAACAAAGGATTTTTTTTTAAGAAGGAATTTTCTACCATTATAAAATTAATGGAAGGTAGAAAGCAGAAAATACACAGAAGAGGAGCTCTAATGATGCTAATCCTCATTGCATAGAGAAAACATCCTGACTATTTTTTCTAGCAGGAAGGCTGATCAGTGTGAGGCAGAAGCAAATACTACTCTTGAGAGTCTAAATCGTTCTGTGCACCATGTGGGTACTTAACCAGGAAGGGAGGTGGATAAGGTATCTTCCAGCATGACTTCTCGGTTTAACTCTTGTGTTTGTAGCAGTGGCTGTGAAACAGCTACTTTTCCCCTGGTTTTATTTAGAGTTGTCTATAAATACTTATTGAAACCCAGTCTCTTAAGTATCACTTAATTCTGTCATGCAAGACTTAATTACATTGATAATAAATAGACATTAGAATATTTTTAGCTAAGCATGCTGTCATGATGCTTCCTGTGCATGAAGCACATAATGACTTAAATGTCAGTCTCTGAAGGCCCTCCAAAAGTTCTGAAAACATCTGCTAAAAACCTGCCACAACTGAACTCATTTCCTTAATTAGGAAGTACATCTTGATACATTATGGCTATATATGTTAGTTTCAGTGAAGTACTTGGGAAAAGGCCATTTTTTTGGGGCTGCTTGTAACAAGTGACAGAAGACTGACAGTTTCTTGAGACTGCACACTCCTTGAAGTGATTGTCTCAAATCTCACAGAAGCATTCCATGGAAACTCTGTAAGAGCTCTCATTAAATGGAGTGAGCACCATGAATAGCACTGTTTCCTTTCTAGGACCTGATCAGTAAATCCTGAAGTAAACAGCATGTAACGTATTACTCTTGTTCAAAGAGACTTGCAGGTAATCTTTTCAGCTGTGAACTCCTGCCCAAACACAACACAAATGTTGGTGACTGCGTGAGACATGATCAGAATACAACAGATTAAATATTTGGGAGGTGTTAAGTTTAAAGGAGAGCTTAGATAATGTCCTTGGAGTCACAAGGATTTCCTTCTTTAAAAACAAAGAAGCAACTGAAAGAAACACAAGAGTAATAGTTCTAGTCTGATTGCAACTGGATGGGCCGCAGGGGAAAAGCAATTCTTTGTAATCTGAAATACCTGTAAATGCTGTAAGTTTTCGCTAATTCAGATTTTGATAGACTCCTAGCATATCTTTGGAGGAAGGTGGTTAGTTGTTGGGGAAGAAGTTCTATGTTTTCTCGTGCGTCTTTGCTTTTTTTCCATTAATGTGTAAAATTTTATATTTTTGTTTCAAATGTTGTTTAAAAGTCAGGAGCAAAAACTTAGCTTATTCTTTATTTTAAAGCCTAGCTTATTGATCATAGCTTTAGTAATGTATCCAGGCAAATGGTACTGTGTGCCTTTACCCAACACCCCTCCTATTGTACTCCAAACTTCCAAACTGAGTTTAATCAGCAACACTTAATCTGCTGCTCCAGTGGCTGTCTAGAGTAGATCATAGAATCACAGAGTAGTTTGTGTTGGAAGAGACCTTTAAAGACCATCTAGTCCAACTTGCCTGCCATGGGCAGAGACATCTTTCATTAGGTCAGGTTGCTCAAAGCCCCATCCAACCTGGCCTTGAACACTTCCAATGATGGGACATCAGGGCAACATGTTCCAATGTCTCACCACCCTCATCATAAAAAAATTTTCCTCCTCCTGTCCAGCCTAAATCTGCCCTCCTTTAGTTTAATACCATTATCCTCTATACTGTCGCTACAGGCTTTGGTAAGAAGTCTTTTTCTGTCTTTCTTAGAGGCCTCCTTTATATGTTTAAAGACTGCAATGAAGTCTCCTTGGAGCCTTTTTCAGGCTGAACACCACCAACAATCTCAGCTTTTCCTAATAGGAGAGGTGTTGCATCCTCATTGCCCTCCTCTGGACCTGCTCCAACAGGTCTATATGTTTCCTGTGCTGAGAACTCCAGAGCTGGACACAGTGCTCCAGGTGGGGTCTCAGGAAAGGAGAACAGATAGGGAGAATCACCTCCCTTTACCTGCTGACTACACTTCTTTATATGCAGTTTAGGATATGGCTGGCTTTCTGGGCAGCAAGCGCACATTGCCAGCTCATGGCCAATGTTTCATGCATCAGTACCCTCAAGTCCTTTTCTGCAGGGCTGCTTTCAATCCATTCATCACACAGCCTGTACTGATGCTGTGGATTGTCCCAACCCAGGTGCAGGAGTTTGCATTTGGCCTTGCTGAACTTCATTAGGTTAAGATGACACTGGTGATGGCCCTGCCAAAACAGCTGCTGCTTCTTTCTTTACCTGATTCAAGAGGGCGTAGGGGGCATCTTTTTCTGCCAAACTGATGATACCTCTCTGAAGAAAGTGCTAAAGTGATAGAATTGTAAATGTAAACTTCATCCATGTCTCAATGAAGGAGTTTCTGAAAATGTTTTTAGAACTTTATTGAAGTAACTTAATCTGTGTCATGTTTGTGGGTTTTTTTTAATTTGTCATTTGCATACCTCTGCACTAACTATGGGTGATTAAAATGCCCTTGATGATTTGTAAGAGACAGTAGGATTCTTTTCACTCTGCAGTGTTAGTGGCTTGTGATTTTTTTTCAGGGTTATGCTGAACAAATTTAAATGTACTGGTATAAAATGCTGTAGGAGGTAGACTTGCAGCCAAGACACGCATTCAACTAGTGTTCTGTTTGTCTTAGGCTAGTGGTTTTTATATATACTTTTGAGAATTCAGTAACCATATGAATATATTTGCTCACTGTATGTGTAGTATCAGGTTGCTGTTTGCTTAAAAATCACTCTAAGAAAAAAAATTGTGACCCTCTATCAAATTGGTTTCCTTCAGCATTTGGTCTAATGCTCTGTATAGACTTGATGCCCATGACTACTCCAGAATTCACTAGCTGGGATTGTTAGATTAGATGCTGTCAGGTGCTTGATAGTTTGGTATACCCGAAGCATTTACAATACACGTGTTTTTAATACACATTTGATATTAAACTGCATTTCCACTGAAGTGATGGTAATTGTGACTCATCAGTGGACAGTAGACAACCTGTCGACATGATCTATCTGGACTTCTGCAAGGCCTTTAACATGGTCCCCCCACAACATCCTACTTGCCAAGTTGGAGAAATATGGATTTGATGGGTGGACTGTTCAGTGGATAAGGAATTGTCTGGATGGCTGCATCCAGAAGGTAGTGGTCAATGGCTCAAAGTCCATATAGAGAGCAGTGACAAGTGGTGTCCCTCAGGGGCCTGTACTGGGGTATGTCTTGTTAAACATGTTTATCAATGACATAGACAGCAGGATTGAGCGCACCATCAGCAAGTTTGCAGATGACACCAAGCTGAGTGGTGCTGTTGATAGACCAGAGGGATGGGATGTCATTCAGAGGCACCTGGACAAGCTGGAGAGGTGGGCCTAGGTGAACCTCATGAGGTTCAACAAGAGCAAGTGCAGGGTCCTGCACGTGGACCAGAACAATCCCC
>JANIJG010025921.1:16212-29861 GCA_024611175.1 Megaceryle torquata
TCAACCTCTCCCCTTATGTCACATGCTCCACTATGTCAATATTTTCCCTGGTACTGGGGAGCCCAGAGCTGGACACGGTACTCCGACTGCTGTCTCAGACGTGCCAACCAGAAGGGAAGAGTAGTTTCTGCAGCCTGTTGGTTACACCCCTACTAACAACCCTGCCTGCAGCTGGCTCTCATCCCTGACTCCTGTTCAACTCTTTGTCCACCAAGACCCCCCTGTCTTTCCCCACAAACGTCCTCTGTAGGCAGCTGATCCCAGCCTCTACTGTTGCGTGGCGTTATCCTGACCCTAACATAGGACTTGGTATTACTGACTTTGTTCGACTTGACAAACTTCCTATCAGATCATCCTTCTGGCCTGTCCCTCTGTCTGGCAGCCCTGTCCTCCAGTTTATCAAACACTGCCCCAGTTTGGTCTTGCTCACACGTTTTCTGAATGTGCCGGCTTATTATCCAGGGGATAGTTTTAATGCCTTGTATCAGCCCCCGAGGAACACTGCTGGTAGCTTGTCCATTGGCCTTTGTACCACTTACCACCATCTCCAAACCTATCAGTCACATCCTTTTTTTACCCACCTTATCGTTCACTTATCCAGTCCATATCTCATGATTGATATATATATATGGCACTATGAGAGATCATGGTGGAGGCCTTGCTAAAGTTGAGGTACACAGCATCCATTGCTTCCTTTTTCCTAGAAATGGTGTCATTTCATCATAGAAGGCATTCAGCTCAATAAACAACCCTTTAATCACCCTTGCAGGTCTGTGCTGACTGTTCCCAGTTGCCTTTTTCCTGCTTCATGTGGTAATGGCTTCCAAGATGATTTTAGTGATGTTCCTGGAGACTGATATGAGGCTGACTAGTCCATAAATGTTTGGGGATTTTTTTTTCTTGTTACCCTTTTTGAAGGTGGATGTGACAGTTCCCTTTCTATTATTGGAAATCTGTCCTAAATGTCACAGTCTTTCAGATGATAGCAGAATTACAGTGACACAGAACTTGCGTCTGTGATGCTCTCAGATGTGTCCCATGGACCTGTATATGCCCCTCTGGCTTAATTAGTCATTTTACTCTTTTTACCCTAACAGGTCTTGCTCCTCATAGCTTAGTCCCAGGGCACCATTCCTGCCCTGTAGATGCAGATCTGCAGGCAGAGAAGGAAGCCTTTGTTCTGTTGTCAGAAGTCTCCAGTTTTTTAGGACTGCCTGGTGCTTTTGAGAGGCAGATGTTGCAGCTCATTCTGTGTTCTCTCATTACTCTGACTAGATGCTTCACTTATGACTTGATAATTCATCTTCAAAAAGGTGAATCCCACAGCATAAGAAATGGGATAATGATGTTGTGCATTTTTCCTTGGTTACCAAAAGCAGTTTTGTCTATTTTATTTGTTCTCTCTATGTTTCTACAGCACTTTTATGCTGTCACATGTATTTTAAGGTCAAAGGAAGAGATTGGGGTTAATCTGCTGACAAAGTTGAATGATTCCAACTAGAGATTGGCCTGAACTGAAATGAATGTGACTGTGGAGAAAGCAGTGGCCAATCTGTTTTTCTTTTAAATGATCTCCTTGCCTGACTGGAGACTTGTCCTACAGCTTCATTGTTAGTGTATCTGGCTGCCCTCACTTGTTTGGATAATGGCCATACTTTCACAATTCTTCTCACTTCTATTAATTTTCAGGCCCTTTAGCCGTGGACCTCACTGTCTCAGAGTGTAATCTCTTTATCATATTTACATAGTTATGCTAGAGAGACCCTCTGACCATTTGTAGTATGGCTTTTCTCACCTAGCCTAGTCCTCACAAAAGTGCTGGAAGTTCGCCACAGCTGCAATACCTATTGAGGCAACTTAAGAGCTCAAGATAGTACACCTGTCAGAAGAGAGAAATCTATACATAAACATTACCAAGTATGGACCTCTGTGGCTTGAAGGACTGTCAGGTCTCCCTTGTTCCATAGTGCTTGTGTGTGGTACTTTCAGAAGCAATAATGTGCCCTCAGGTTCCTCATGTGGGACTTCTGGGTTTTTTTTGGAGTACCTCTTCTGGTTAGATGAATTACCTTAGTTGAGGTTTTGAAGATGAGTCATAGGGGAATTGATCAAATGTCCTAGGTTTTATCTTCAGGGATGATCTGCCAGTTCATTGTGGGTTGATAATCTTGTCTTGCATGCTAACAAGCATGTCTCAGAGCTTGCCTGAGCTCAATCTCCCAGCAGTCCTGAGCTTGTGAAATAGGAAACTGCTCAATGCCTTGCCTTTAGTGCACTTCTTATCTAGGGTACTCCAGAAGAATTAATTGCATAGAGACTTGTGATTTTTGTCAGACAAGGAGATCCACTGGCTGCGTTGGATTGTAGAATAAAAGTGTTCAAACAGTCCTACTTAACTAGCATTTAACATGATAATAGTTAAGTAAAAAGGCACTAACTAGAAATTAGTGCTTATTTGCCTTTTTATTTTTTTCTTCTGTATTTGACAACATACTGTTTTGCGGGCCTCCTTTGAACATAAAATGCAGTAGTCTCACTATAATGTTTCATTGTATAAGTTAAAAAGTTACTGTTTGGAATTTCTTTATTCTTCATGCCTGAAGACATTATAGAAATAGGAAATCCATAAATTATGGGAAAACTAAGTAAAATTTGGAAATTAGAGGGGGATTTGTAGTTTTTTACTTCCTTGCTGCATCCCACTCCTTCAGTGGGTTGATGCTGCAAGTGTTGACACTGATTAGACTTCTGCTATTAAGATTGGAAAAATATCTCCCATTAATGTTTTCTCCTTCCACACTCCCCAGTTCCACCCCCTCCACCTCAAATAACTGTAGACTACTGTAAGATATTTTTTTTTGGTGTATATTGCAGATGGAAGAATGAGGCAGTACTGAATAATAGCCCAAATTTCAATATGCAGAGGGTGCCACCCACAGTCAGTAGAAGGAAGTGAAGTGAAATAAGAGTTACAGGTTCTGAAATTATCTCTCAACAGTAAAAGAATGCTTAAGGGCCCAGTATTTATTTATTTTAGTTATTGTAAGTATGAAATGTTAATTTCTTGGTTGCTTCCCTCTAGGTGAAACAATTGCACAGCTGACAGATGTGGCAAGCTTGGATCATCCAGAATCTGATAGCCACATAACAATCTTTACCGACAAAACGGGTGTCGTAAAAGCTGCAAGATTGTTGCTTTCTTCTGTCACAAAGGTGCTGGTGCTAGCAGACAGAATTGTTATTAAGCAAATTATAACTTCCAGAAACAAGGTATTTGTAGCTTGTTATTTGTTTTGTTTAATTGATACCTACAGTCAATGCAAAAGAGTGGCAGTAAATTGTTATTTTCATTGTATCTCTAGGAGAAGTGCAAAACAAAATTAATGTCTTTCACATGTTCACCTACCAGGTATCTGAAAGGGAATGGCTGTATATCAGGAGGAATAAAGTAACAATTTTCAGTGACTTTTTATATTTTGTGACTTCCTGCTCTACTGACTTAGTATGCTAGAGAAGATGCTGTGCTACTGCTTATTTAAGTTTGATGCGAGATGGAAAATGTGTCTGTCAGTAAAATGGCAAATAAAAGCTTCTACTTGCTAAAGACAGAAGCTTGCGCTGTCAGGATCAAGACAAGGAGAGCATTATGAATGTGTCTAAGGCAAAACTCTGTGAGGAATGCTGATAGAAGTCTGTTCTAGTGAAGTGAGGTTTACAGATGAAAAGTTTTTTTTGTGCAGTTTAAATTATGTCTTGTAACTTAGCTTGAAACTACTTACTTGATTTAAATAACATATGAAGGTCCATTTAATAATCTCAGATGTTATCTGTTTCATGTACTGCACCATCTTGGCTGTAGGATATTTTTCTCTTTTTTTTTTCTTCCCTTTTTTTTTTTTTCCCTACCCCTCCCCTCTGTGTGCTAAAACAAAAATAGAAGCACCGTGTGTTTGAAAAATGAGAGCCTGATAAGACCAGGGTTTTTCCATTACTTTTCAACTTGTAATTCAGAGCAGAGGCCCCCCTTTTCCTTCTCGTGGTTGCTTATGCTACCTCTCTTCCACTGTCACAGTTTTCTTTCCAGACATGCTGGTCTCTATTTTTGCAGCTTCTAGATCCAAGACACTAAGTTGAGTCCAGGATTCAAAAACTACAGTGATACCTACTTCAGTGTGGCTTTAGACTTAGCAGCAGCACTGATTTGCTGTCTTAGTGCTCTTTTCTTCTCCAGTGGCTAGTGAAGGTGGCAGCAACTTTATCAGTATAATCTGCTGAAGTTACTTGCATAATTTGTCTTTTGGGCTAGAGGCCAGAATGGTGTATTTAGTACTTTTTGCTGCCTTTCAT
This sequence comes from Megaceryle torquata, assembly GCA_024611175.1. NCBI lineage: Eukaryota > Metazoa > Chordata > Aves > Coraciiformes > Cerylidae > Megaceryle > Megaceryle torquata. Next base: position 20,560 of record JANIJG010025921.1, read on the forward strand.
GAGCTTTTCTTCTACCGTCATCTGTAGCCATGCAGTGATCTGAACTGATTTACCTTTCTAAAAGTGGCTGCTGTTAGCACGGACTTAGACTACAGAGAAATTGTGCAGGTGCTTGTATCACAAAGGGATAAGGAGGGATATAACCTTCCAGGAGCAAGAACATGGTTTATGATAGTCCTAAATATATATGAAACTATTGTCATATCTACAGTGATAAGTGTATAATAAGCATAGGCACAAGATTTAATTTTGAAGGTATTTAAAATGAAATCTCACTGCAGAGTATGCGTTTCTGACTCTTGTCTTAGACACCCTAGTCTTTGTGGTCTTTTGGGGTTTACTGCATTCTCCTTTCTACACATAGTCAACGTGTGATTGAGAATACTTCATTCTGTTTATGGTACCAGTAGAGCAATACGCATGTCTAGGACCAAATTCAAGAAATGATGGTGTCTTATACAGGCATACCCTGATACTTACAGACTACACCTGAAAAGTGTGTCAGACATGAATATGATGGATGGAAAAGCAGTTCTTCCTGTAAGAAATATTGTCGTAGAGAATGATGTGGGCAGGTACTTAAGTGCGCACACAAACTCAGAGACAGTGTATGGCATAGAGGATGGAAAGGCAGGAACAGGATCATCAGTATGACTAACTGGAACAGATGCTGGCTTCTTGGAGTGGGTCGCTATTCCAGAAGGTCTCAGTTACATTTTTATGTTATAGATGAATTCCCAGTGTTAAACTTTTAGTGACAGATTTTTTTTTTTGCTGCCTTTTTCTGAATGCCTTCATTTTCATTGTCATCGACATATTCCTCATATGAATCAAGTAGTTAAGTCAAACAAGAGCAAAGGACAGAAAAACAGGTTAGTAGCTGGATATCCAATCTCACAGACAGTTGAAGTGATTAAGATCTTCTGTAGTGGAGATCTGCTCCAGAAGCCAAGCTCTGATTGATGATCCCAGTGACCCTGTTCCTGCTGCTGCATCCTGTACACCACATACACCATCTCTGTGTTTTTACACTGTGTGCATTTCTTAAGTCCCTGCCCACATCTTTCCTACCTTACAAATTTTGTTTGTGTCCATAGACTTAGTCATTGCATCAGTGAGCTTGCTGTCCTCAGTCAGGTTAGGAGTGCCAGCCAGAGCAATGAACAGGGAAGTGACTGATAGTGGGGGTGTTGCCACGCTACGCAGATTGGATCAGACTGTGAATGTGCCCTGAAGTGCTGTCAGCCTAGGACTGCTGCCTGCTGCCTGAAAGGCAACAGGCATAGTGCAGCAGTAGCTGTGTAATACCAAGTTTTAATTCAGGTATTAATAGGAGCTTAAGGCCTCTTTTGATACATACTTTTATATTATAAAATTCACATTTTAATTAATATCTATGTGTTTCATGTGGAAGAAAGTTTTAAAAAGGAAAAATTAAGACATCACAGGTCTTTTGCATTTTAACAGCTCCTTGAACAAGCTTTAGAGTACTTAGAGCTGTTGGTGCAGTTTCTCCCTGTATGTGGTTTCTTGGAATGTCAGCTTTGCCTGGAATGTCTAGAACTGTGATGGAAATGCATGAGCTTTCATGGAAATTTTTATTTGACAACAGATTTCTCATGACAGAAGCACTTATGCTAGGGTAACTGTAATAGACTTGCTTGCAACTAAGACCATATTGATGAAGTGCTATACTTGCTTGAACCAAGAATGGTTGAACATAATTGCAACTATTTTTTTTTAATCCATTTTTAGAAAAGAAGATTGAATATTGTCTGTTTTCTCATTTTTTTCACATTAGCTTTTCTACATCCTCACTTTCCCAGACCTGAGGTTCTCTGCTTTTTCCACTTCTGTACTGTTATTTTCACATCTTCATCTTTGTGAAGCTTCCTTCCAAGTCCTTCATACCTCAGCCTTGCTCATGCATCAACACCTGAATCACAAAAGCTCCTGTTTCTGCAGCCTTTGTGGAACTGGATGCATGACAGAAGATATTTGGACAGATGGTGATAAAGCAGTCAGGTCTACACTACTCAGGATTTAGTGGAACGTTTGCTTTACATAGATTAGAACTATGGGATTGAGCAGCTACCAAAGAACAGGTGCTTCTGAGAGGGTTTGCCTGGGTTGCAGGGAAGGGCCAGTTTGTCATAATCAGGTATGTAGACTGCTTTTTAGTTGCGGGGGGAGATACTTTCGGCACAGAAAAGGAAAAATAGGTTGAAGTTGCTCCATTTCAAATACAGCTTGTTAAATTTTCATGAGGTATTTTATCTCTGGTCTGAAACGCAGTACAGAACTACTTTCCCTTTCTTCCTTTCTGAACACATTTAGTGGATTTGAAAGACTGTTCTGGGATCAGCAACTATACCTCTACCCTGAAAAACCCCCATGTTAATCCCTGTTATACACCATATTGTAGTGACTCCAGCAGGATAACTTCAGTAATTCTTAACTGATCTGACAATTTTTGCTGTTTAAAAACAATGCTGATTTTCCATTCTCTATTTTATATAAAACTAATAAAAATCTTTAGAGAAAATTGTTATGGAAAGTATAAAAATATATATTAACTCACTTCTAACTTTTCTGCTTTCTTTTGTGGAAAGCTGTTGGGTTTTTATTTGGTTTTAGTTGGTTGGTTGTTTTTTAATTTAATGTATACAGCCATTAAAACACCTGACTGTGCAACTGTGGTTTTTTCAGTTATGCATCTGAAATTGAACTTAGAAATCGAGAGTTACAATATAGGGATATAATCTGAATATTAATTTCTAGTATTTATGCTTTTAAACTTAATGACAGTAACACTTTTATTAAGTCTGGAAACTGAATCCTGTAATACTGTTACTCTTGATACTGGGAAGAGTGAGGAAAATGTTTTTTTGTGGGTTGACAACAAATGACTATTTGAATAAAAATTATTATTATTATTGGTTTAGAGTAGATTTCCATCTGTTGAGTTATTAATGCTTAAATAGTGACATAATAGATACATTTTAAATAATGTGATTTAGAAGTGTCTGCAAATAATAATATTCCTAGTTCAGTTATAATGTTTTCTGTTTAATACCTTGATAAACTACAGTATTTTCCCTTATCTTGCAGGTTCTTGCAACAATGGAACAACTAGAAAAAGTCAGTAGTTTCCAGGAGTTTGTACAAATATTCAGCCAGTTTGGAAATGAAATGGTAGAGTTTGCCCATTTAACTGGAGATCGTCAAAATGTAAGTGTTAATGAAAAGCTATGACAGATGTTGTAAGGTGTCATTTTCATTTGATCCATTGGAAGGTTTGGTGGCTTCTGGAATGATTGACTGGTAGAAAAAAACCCCACAATTGCTATCATCTTGTCTCTGAAACCTAACTTATTCTCCTTGCCTCCACCCAAAGGACGTATTTTGATTTTAAAGCTCAGCCTGAGAAATACCACTGCACTGATTTGATAAGCATATTTTCCAGAAGCCTGGATGCATGTTAAGATGTCCTTTGGTTTCAATCACTGTCTTTTGGCTCTAACTTTTCTGATGTATTTCTCTGGTAGATAATTTGTCTGTTGTTACTTGAGAGAAACACTTGATGTTTGCACATAGTGAATGTGTTTGGAAGCAGAGTGATTAGTTTAGAAAAATTCAAACATGAAAACTTTGGATCCTAATAAAGCATTTGCTTGTATTTATTGTTATTATGGAATAATTCTTATAATGGGGGTAACAGGTGGGGTTTTGGTTTGTGATTTTTTTTTTTTTGTTGTTGTTGTGTTTTGGGGTTTTTTGTGTGGTTTTTTTTTTTTTTTAACACATGCAGCTACTCTTCGCAAACCCTTTCATTCATGCAGGAAGCTTTTTTGCTGTTAATGCCATGTAAATAAAAGGATTGCTGAGGCTTAAAACTTCTGCAGTGAGCTCGTTTTTGCTTCCCTTTGGCAATCAAATACTTCATTCACTAAACTGGGACTGGTACAGATATACAGAGTCCCTAGTATCCAGCAAAATTCAGAATTCAGTTTGTATAAACATTTGGGCATGTATCTCCTTTTAATGTTGATGTGTTCTAAGTACATGTTTGGTATCAAAGAGTTGCTTCTGGAAAAGCTACATATAATTAAGAGAAATGTATTTTTGAAAATGAGCTCTCTTCCTGAAATATTCCTAGCACTTCCTCCTTGGAAAGAGAAGAGTGCATTACTATTAAGTGATAATCTTTTCAACTATATCTGGTTTTCAATGTTAAATGGTCTTTGGCTCTCCCCTCCTTGCCTACTTGACTCTTTTGGAAAGAGTGTTTCATTACTGTTTTTTAAATTGTCACAACTTTTCTTGATACACTTACTTTACAGTGTGTAGGCTGCTATGTGGCATTGTTAGTTTTACTGGGAGGAAACATCCCTCAAAATAGTTTTCCTTAGTATAATTATAGTAATCCAGGAACTCTTTGAGGATAGTCAACTTTATCACAATGTTATGTCAGAATTTCAGAAATGAGCTGTTTTGTTTTGGTTTTAAATGTGGTGATTATAAACTTAATCTTATCAACTACAGAAAATCTTTATAAGCATGTCAAAACAGACTGCTGCTGTGATTTATCTGTGTTTAGTGCTAGTCTAGGGTAAGCTAGGATTAAATTAATTCTATAAACTGGTCCCTTTTCAGCTGCTTTCCTTCAGTTGCCTGTGTAATACTCAAATAGCACTTTGCTATCTTTGTGAGCGTTACAAAAGACCTTAATTGTAGCTTTAAGTTCTTCCTCTTGTTAGACACTCTTGAATGTGGAGAGATATGTCTCTTGCTCTTTGGTCCCTCCCACACCCATCCCAATTTGGACTCTGAATTCTTCCCTTTTGATGAACTTTAGTGAGAATACAGTTTGGTTTAGCAGGTTTATCCCTCTCCTTGCAGAGTTCTTGAAAAGTTTCTGTACTCAGTGCCTTTCTACAGAGGAACTGCTTTTTTAGCCTGTCTAAAATATCTTTATAACTGGTAGGTAGCAAATAGTAGACTAAATACTTATTTACATTTGTTTTACCACAGTACAATAAAAAGCTGATGTTAGTTGTCTCTGCTTTACTTTTCCCCATTTCAGAAAATATTTTTAGTCAGCTATTCTTTTCCCCTTATTTTTCTGTCCTGTGAATAATGCTGTATTATAAAGATAGCAAAATTAGTGACAGTTTACATAACAAGCTCTGTATCTCTGAGATCTTCCCTCTTTTTGAAATCTGAATTAAATAGAGCCAAGAATAAATGCATAAATTAAAATAGTCTGAAAAGCAAGCTCTAGATCATGAGTTAAGCTGAAAATAGCAGTTGTCAGACATAAAGCAGCTTTCTCACAACCCATCCATCTGCAAGAGAGTTTCCTTTTTCCATTCTCACAAGCAGTTAACATTTTAGATACTGTGTAGTATTCAGGTCATTTTTTTTTTTGTTTGGTGTTTAGGATTTGAAGGATGAGAAGAAAAAGGCTAGAATGGCAGCATCTAGGGCTGTTCTTGAGAAGTGCACCATGATGCTCCTAACTGCTTCAAAGGTGAGCAAGAACATGCACTTACACTACTTGGATAAATCATAATGTGGTATCTGGCAAGATAGCTGACTCTTCTTTCTCAGCCCCACTTGAAACTGTGTGCTAAAGAAGAGTGTAAGAATAAAGAATGAGTAGAGAAAAATCTTGATATTGAAAGAAACGATATGAATTCCATTTAACACAGTAGCAGTTTAACAAAGAACTTGCCATATTCAAACACACTCTTTAGACTTGCCTTAGCAGGAAGCAGTCATTTAGCTGTGCTGCATGTGTATTCTTTTGTATTACTTACTTTGCTTTCTTTAAAAAGACATGTCTGAGGCACCCAGACTGTGAATCTGCTCGTATAAACAAAGACGGAGTTTTTCATCGGATGAGATTAGCTTTGGAACAGGTAATAGAAATTGTAACTGACTCTAGACCAAATGGAGAAAATGAAATGGCCCCCATCAGCATATATTCTGGCATCAAAGATTTCAAGGTAAGAGTAGAAATAATGCTTTCTACAGCTCACTAAATTACCTCAAAACTAGAATTTATCGGGGGTGGCCACCAACTACAATTCAAAATGGTGGAGCTACATCTTTTTAGCAAGTGATAACTTAAATAACTGTCCTGGAATGTTAGAGAGTCTGACAAGTTGTTTATAATTTCACTTTTATTTCCAGAATAAACCTTCTGATACATTGCCATCTTGTCCTGAATCAGAATGAATTCTGAACTCTTAATGCATAATAATAAAAAAAAAATACAGAGGAGAAAAATAAAATGTAAAATGCTATATCTGCTTTCTACATTTGCATCACAACTGTATTACCACATATATTCTCAAGGACCTAATATGCTTCTTTTTCAGAATAAGGTGGAGGGTCTTCGTGAGAATCTTTATTTTCTCTCAAAAGAGAACCTTTTGACAATGCTGGAAGTTATCCTGGAACACACGGAGGACTTCACAGACTCTGCCTATACCAGTCATGAGCACAGAGAACACATTTTGGAGCTGTCTAAACAGGCTAAAATGGAGCTAGAGCAGCTGGTTTCGGTGTGGATGCAAGCTGTAAGAGCTTTTTAGCAAAGTAAATCTTTTCACCTCTACTTTGGAAAGAAATTTTTAATTCAGTGTTTCTTCTGGTCTAGGAAGAGAGAACTGTGTGTATTCCTCACAGTGAGAGCTGATCAAGGAAGCCAGAGTTTCTGTGCTTCTGCAGCTTCAGTATATTCTGTCCTTTTCTTGCTGCAGTGGTATTGCTTCATTGATTGTTTGATGACTAAATTAGGCTAAATTAGTTTGATGACTAAAGTGGCAGTACACTAATTTTAACAAAACTTTAAGTGGAAACGAGGTGAATGGAAGTGCTATTGCAATCTTGAACAGTTAGATCTGCTGGTTGAGTAGCTCAGACTTATATTCTCTTGATCCCATGGCAGCGACCACAGTTCCTATTTATTGTTTTCAACAAAATATTGAAAACTCTTAAATTACTGAAAAGAGAAATACTCTTAAAAAATTGGCTGGATTTTTTTTTTTAATCCTGTGCAAAGAGGAGAGAAAGAAATGAAGATTTACAGACAATTTTTTGTTTGTCCTTTCTACAAGATTTAAATGATGGTAGTTTTCCTTTTTAGAGAAGCAGCACATTAAGCCTCCCTCTGTCATTTGTCTTACCTTGTTTCTTGAAGATAATAGAAGGTAACATGCAAAAGGGGGAGGAAAAGCAGAGATGGAAAATGCATTTTCTGTTTCTCATGCTGACTTGCTTTCAATCTTGTTCCTGGGGAAACATATAATAGAAAATCTTATCAACACTCTGAAATATGGCAGATGTGTACTAGTATATGTAGCATCCTTACTTAACTGAGTGTATTATTTATGAGAAATCATTTTTGTTCCTTTTCTGCTCTTTGAATTAGATGCTGCAGTCAGGTGCTTTAATGCAGTAGTGCAGTTTGAAGATCATGTAAATCTTACTGGTGATACAGACTGTTGTTATTACAAAGAAGACATATACAGAATATTAATTGCCTAGAATTCCATAATTATAAGAAAGTAAATCTGTGCTTAGCCTGGTGTTTGTGGATAGCCCTGGTAGGCAGCTGTGTAAGAACTGCTTAGCAATAGCTAACTTATCCCCACATTATCAATACTTTTTATCACACATCCAAAGAGCACCTTACCAGGTACTATGAAGAAAATTAATTCTGCCCCAGCCAAAACCAGTACACTGGGGTATTTCTAAGCTCTCTTACTGGTGGAAAATCATCACCGGTAAATAATTTATATGCTACATCTCATGTGTTAGAAATGAGAGCATAGTATAAGGCTATGCATATACATGATCTGTGAAAATACTTGTGTGCATGTGTGCTTATGCATTAAGTAACTTCATTAATAAATAACGCAGCCCAGCAGTGACCGAAGACAGCATAAGCCAATAAAACAGCATCAGCTCACTGAGGTGGCTTTTTAGTTTCAGTGCCACAGCTTCACCAGAGGGTGCATATTTTCTGAGGAGCTGTAATTCAGGTGGGACTGATTACTACTTTTTTTTTTTTTTAAAAAAGGAGGGTGGGGGGAATACATGAACTGGGGATATCTACAGCTCTTAGAGTGCCCAATTATTTCCTTTCCCACTCACCAAACCTCCTTTTAACAAGCAGAGTATCTGTGAGCCTTCAGTGAAGAGCATGTTTTAAAACAGAAGTATGTTGTAACCTAGGTGAAGTCTAAATGGATGTCACTGATCTTTTCTTTTTTGTATTATTGTATGTTAATGAGAACAAGCTGGAGCACAACAAATAATCTAATGCTGTTGATTGAGTTTTAAATGTTTCTGAAATCCTTCCTGTGTGTGTTTGAGCTCCTACAATCACAAGTTACTGTTCTGGCTTAAGTTTTCCTGTAGCCTTATTTTGGCTATACAATTCCTACACATAGAAGAAGAAATGTGCACATTAAATAAGTAAAAGAAATAAAAAGAACACACTAGTGAATGTAAAATCTTATGCTCCCTGTGTTAAAAGTTATTTTTGTGATGTTACACTTTTACAGAAGTTACTTAAAGGAAAGCATTGAATTTGAGGGACAGGGAGCTTTGAGATGTAAAACAGATAAAAATACCCGAGAAAATTATCATACTGACTTGGGGGGGGTTTCCTCCAAATAAAATGGAGGGTGTGCATGTCAATACCTGCATGCATTTTGTGTGTCTAGATTTATGCTAATTTAGACTGAGGGGCTAATATTTTTTTTCAGCTGTTAAAAGTCCCACCTGGGATAATTGTTTCAAATGTATTTTGGAGGAGACTGCAATATTACTGCTATCTAACTCTTTTCCCACTGTATGACTCTTGACATTTGGATTGTTCCATAGATAGGTGCTATGTGCAGAATTGGGAGCTCTGTCTTGAATCTATCTCAAGAAAATGTTATTAGCTACTGTACTCATTTAAATTAGACAATGATCTAAAGTCTTACAAGGATGCTCTAAATAACCATTTTTGTAATTTGGTAGAGAATGTTTGGTGTAACATTTTAGCTGCCCCTTGATATTAAAATGATCACAGAATTTCTGAGGCTGGAATAGACCTCCAGGATCATCAAGTCCAGACTGTGACCCAACATAATGACATCAGCTAGACCATGTCACTAAGCACCATATCCAGTCTTTCCTTAAACACCTCCAGGGATGGTGACTCCACCAGCTCCCTGGGCAGTCCATTCCAGTGTCTAATCCCCCTTTCCATGAGGAAGTGCTTCCTAAGATCCAACCTA
>JANIJG010025922.1:7112-34761 GCA_024611175.1 Megaceryle torquata
CAATGTTATACATAGTGCTTCCTCTCTCAATGAAAAAGACCCATATGAGGTACTTCTACAGTTTTATTGAAAACTTACTTGAATGTTGCAATGTTGAAAGGACAGTTGGCTGAGAAGGGTCCTCCAGCTTCAATAAGATCATCTCTCTTTATGTTGTTAGAGCAGCATGATAGGAAAATCTGGATTTTCTTATAGTAGATACTATATTATACAGATCCTCAGGTAGTAGAGACATCTGAATTTTTAGATAAATTGATAAAGAGATGGATTACTAAGCACAAATCTTGAATTAATTTCTTTCTGACATGGACAGTTTTCCAGAAGGACCTTCAATCAAGTTGAAGTTATCTTTGAAATGTTGTGATAACTGTACACAGTTTCCAGACATTGATATATCTGAAACCTAGCAGTGACACTCTCAATATTTTGATTTGCCATTACTTTACAGGTCTTGATTGGGAAGGAAGAAATAATTGGACATGTGCATAGGTTCCTACAGCTGATGTCTGTCAATAACACTCCAGTTCATTAGAAGTGTGCTCCTGAATAAGCATGAAAGTATCCAGAGAACTTTCCTGACTTGGGATATAAGCCTCAGTACAGGATTTGGGAAATAGGCCCTTATGCAGAGAGATAATACAGATGTCTGAGATAAAAATGGCATAACTTTTCTGGCCTCTTTTCATTGACTATAAAGGGAACCTATGGTGAGAAATTCATATGTAAATGAAATGAGATGAATTCTTATCTGTGTTCCATGTGCACACTTTGATTTGTGCAAAAGAATCAGAGAGAAAAAAAAAAAAAAAAAGAATGCAGATGAAACCAGAAAAAAAGACTAACATTCTCAGTGAAATGTTAACCTTCATTGAGATGTGTATAATTCCACCAGGATTCCCCAGATTCATCTTGCTTTTCAACCAAATGTTTTCATGAAGCAAATTATTCACCTAGCAATTTAGTTCTTGTTGGTGTGATGAGGGTTGGAGAGGGTTGGAAAAGACACCTGCTATGGTAGCCAAGGTGGCACTTGAAGTGGGACAATGTTCTGTATTGCAGTTGGCAGATCATAAAGCAGGGAATAAGAGGACAAAGATTAATCAGAGAGAAGCTGGTGTTAAGGAAGAACAGAGAGGCAAGGAGGGATAGCAGGCACGCTGGGTGGGAGGCAGCTTTTCCAGATAAAGTACCTAAAAGGTGGATCTCTAGGTTAGAGATGATCATCTTCATCACTCTTGCAGCTGAAGGTAATAAATAAGTGACTGCGGGGAAAATGCTCTCAGCCTTTCATGTGGATAATGTTCATTGCCTTATGTATCAGTTTCTCTCCACTGACTACTAAGGAGAGCCTGGTGTGATGACTTTGAGAGTAGATGAATCCCCTGTCCCTAGTATGAGCCATTTTCCCACCTAAAAGGTGAGGTTGAAGGAACAGCTAATTTGTCTAATCTATTCTTATTAATTACTAAGAAAGGAATTCTGTAACTGCAGACAGCCTTTTAACAGTGATCTGCAGAAGGTTTTTCCTGTTACCCAATTTAACTGCTGTTGGACATCAATTGGATTGCATCTTGCACTGGACTATGTGAGAGGCCATAAAAAATGGCTGGTCACAGCTTTCTTTATTACTGTTTTTACTGCATGTTGCCACACCTGTGCTCCTTTTCCTTTTCCTGTCTAAATAATCTCCATCTGCTTAATCTTCCCCCAAGCTTTCTTTGAACTTTTAATCCTGTTTCTCTGTTCTATTATCTGGGATAATTCATGGTCCTCAGTTCATTATAAACTAAATTTCCATACCTCTGTCAGCTTTCCAACCTCACTTGGACTCACTACAGATGAGTTCCTGCCAGATTTCCAGCCTAGGGAAGAACAGAAAACCCACATTTAACATGAGCGTGGGAACACTTTTCATAATCCAAAGTTGTGTGTTGTTTGTCATTAGCTACAGGCATTCTCTCTCACCTGCTCCCAGAGGACTACATCCTGAGATGTGCAACGTGTTGCTGTGAAAGCACACTTCATAGACCTGCAATCTGAAGAGTGTCAGGGGAAATGCCTTGGATGATCTTCTACCAAGCAAAGCGGCCAAGAGATAAATGTAACAAAGCACCACACAGAAATGCCTGATTCTTAAGTGCATTCTTTGAGATGCTTGTATATAATATAGGCAGTAAATTGGGTTAATGGGTGTAAACAAAAGGTTAATGTTCAGAGGGGAGAAAAAGGCTGTAAATTGCAGGGTGAGAGGGGGAATTTTATATGTCAGAATATAAATTCCCTACTCTCTCTCTCGGAAGAGGTCACTGTTGAGATCCCCAGTGATGTATTTCCTGTCCTGGATCCAAGGGAGCTGAGAGATAGGAAAGACCAGGCCATTCCCTTCTGTGGTGAGAAAGCTCAAGTAAATACTTAGTTTAGTTTCTGAAGACAAGCTGAAGAGTCTGTTATTAACCTGGGATTGCTTAGTGAGTAAAAACCACATTACACTGATGTGTGATGGACAGTTTTCTAAGGTGGACAAGGTTAGTGTGCTTCAAGGCACCTCAAAAATGGAGATGGGATAGTGTACAGGATTTACTTGACTCCCTAATCGCACTGAAAATCTCCCAAGGTTCCTGGGTAGTGTGTCCTGTTTATGCTTTCAGGTTTATTGCATTGTGAAGATGGAGTCTACAAGTCCTGGTCAAATCCCCGCATGGATTATTTTGTGGTTTTCATCTCCTGCTATAACAGAGGGGATGGTCTGCTCACCAAAGCTTTGTCTGGGTATTCCCATCTAGTGCACATCCTTGTTCTCATCACAAGATAAACACTCTTGATCATTTCTAGTCATCCCCTGTGGTGCTTTTGCAGCTTGGGAGACCAAATGTCTTACTCTTGGAACACCTTTAGCTGATTGATCTTGTGAAGAAGAGGTTCCAGTGATGCCAAGGGGCTCTTCTAGTGTTATATTACTTGTTTATACTGTCATCTTTGCTTGGATGTTCAAACTGCAGCTAATCACAATCCTGTTTCAGGACCATGCAATCCCAAGAAATCTTTGGCAGTAGATTAATCTGTGATTTGCACTTCCTGACATCAACTTCTTAGTACATTCATCTCCCTTCTTTACTGCAGTTATCTCCCATAGACCTGGTTTCTCTGATTGCTTGCTCTGTTTCCACAATGAGGGGAAAGGAGAACTGTGGAGGTGTCTACTGCGTATATCGCTCTCCATGGTTGAACCACATCACTAGAAAATAGTCAACAGGATGCTTTCCCCAAGTTTTTGCTTTCCCAAGTCTCTGTGATAACAGTGTGATGGAGTCCATGAAATGAGAAATTGGATTTTTCTTTTTTTTATTTTTTTCAGTTCACCTTATAGCCTTTAATTAGGTCAGAAATCAAGATTTCCTGAAAAGAGAGACTTGGAAACATACAAAAGGATAAAGGGTTGAGATTAATTCTGTTAACTCACATGTAGAAACTGGTGCAGAATTAAGTAGATCATGAACTTATATCCAATGTTAACAGAAATCTGTTACCAGAATATGACCTTCAGGTTCAAGGTCTAAACAGAAGCTTCTGTTTATTTTCTTTTCTATACTGATATTTTTTTTCCTCGTGTTTAGGTTTCTATTGATTGCTGTTTGACACACTTCACATCTGTGTAGTTCATGGTGAATTCCTCATTTGTTTAAGTATTTGCTCACATCAGTGCGCTCCTTGTTCTGTTTTAATTGAATGCCTGGCAGAGTAAGTGCTCTTGAGTCACAAGTAGATATTCATCAATGATAAGAGTAGAAGACTAGATGCCCCAGGATGTTTTCTTTATTTATTACAGTGAATGAGATTTAGATGCATAGAAATACACAAAGATCCAGAAGAAAGTTACAAATTAACACGGAATGGCAAATAGGAGTCTGGAGTTGAAAGCAAGTTCTCTGCACGGGTCTTGTTCTTCTAATAACACAAGTTGTTCTTTGATAACAAAACTTTCACTTTTTTTCTACCTGGATAAGTCATTGCAGTTGGAACAACCCATGGCCTGCAAAATGTGTTACAGATCTTAATCTCCATATTCAGGTTTTTCAGCTGAATCTGCCCTGCTCTTTTAGGGCTACCAGTGGATTTATACCCTGGCAGCTACTCCAACATGAACATTGAGAGAAATAAAATTACTGAGGAAAAAAAAAAAAAAAAAACAAACCCCAACCAAACAACAAAAACAACCCAAACAAAAAGCCTGAGAAAGATAATTAAAAAAAATTATTACTGAAGTACTAGCGTACACTCTTCCACCTCTACCAAGGCTGTTCGCAGTAGGGGTGAGCTTCTTTAAGTTAAAATTGCACTTTAGAGCAAGACTTTGATGTTGGTAAATCTATAGGAATGACTAGTGCTTTTCTTCCATGAAGGTCAAACAAATCTTTTTAATTATTGCAGGTTATAACACCCTTAACCAGGCTGGGTGACTAAGTATTCCACACATACTTATTTCCATTTTTAAAGGAAATGACCTGTTTCCCATCTTTTGTCTGCTTTGTATGAATACTCTAGTGAACCAGCTTTACCTCAAAATGCTCATTTTTAATTTGAAGGACATGTTTCAATTGCAAATCAACCACACTGCCGCCTGCATTGATGTTGTCCCTGGGGAGGACTCAGTATGTAGGAATGTCATTGAAAGGATTGCTGAGTACCAAGATGCATTTAAAGACTCAGGCTCAGAGGCCTCAGCAGTGCAAAAACCTTCATACTTCTAAATGTAGTTGCTGTAGCAGGTTCCTCAGTGTCATGCAGATGCAATTTTACTGATTGATTAATGCATAACTCAATAGTTACACTAAAATAGCACAGGACCAGCAATAGAAGTGTGCGTTGAGAATGCGCCCAATGGGGAATTCAAAGATCACACTATCATGTATTAATTGATAAATAAACCCATGAACCATTCTGAATAATGGATAGTTTTCAGAATGTGACATGCTGAAATTGGAAACAAGGCAAACTGCTCACTACACAATATTTATGCTTGTCTACAGGATGGAAAAAATGTCAATGTTCAACTATAGAGGAAAGGAAAATTGGACATGCTCCAGAGAGCTCATGATCCATGTATTTCATGAGATGAAACAGATGGATGAAGCAGACACATGGAGTGGGTAGGAGGAGGTGGGAGGATGTGTTAAAGGAAATGGCTTTGTAGAATTAGCAGCACTTCATTTTCTAGCACAGATCTCCCTATGATATCAAAGAAGTTACTTAAGACTGGGGTTGGGCTTTTCTTTTATAAAACATAATGTCTGAAGAGTGGTTTGGAGGAATTCTAAAAAGTGAGGCATTTGGGAACTCTAGTGGAAACCATGGGGATTTGGGGATGTTTGTTCTTCTTACATTGCACTTAGAAATCTTGCTCACTGATCTCTGATCCTGATGTCCAAAAGGTAATGGACAGAGTCACTGATTGAAATGGCCTTTGGAATTAGGCTTTACGCTCTCAGTGTTACTGAGTTTATGGAAATAAAAAATTCCTTTTTATAAAGCCTTTGAATTTTTGTTAAGTGAAAAGATCTAAGTTGTAAGGTATTAAAGAAACAAAAAACCTCAAACCACCATCACATGTACTTACTGATCATGGTTAAACACCTTTATATGTCCCTCTTCATGTGACAAATTGCACTGGCATCAACAGAATTATTGCTGTGCTTAATCACAAGGGCTGATTATGTGTGAAATATTTCTGTTCATTCTTGCTAGAAATGTCCTAAATGGCTGGTTGGATCCCCAAGGCAGGGAATTATCTTTCAACTAGTCCTGCCTGTTAGAAACTAATTACTCTTTTACACTCCAATTCTTCCCCAACTTCTGTATCTCTGCAAAGCAGGAACTTCCATTGTCATACTGCTAAACCAGAATATTACAGAGGTTTTCTATTGTCCCAATGAAACAATGTGTTTCTTTGTGTCCCAGGCATTGGTATTGGTTGATGTTTGTTTAGAAGCAAGAAAGAGGAGAAAAAACAAGTATGTGAGCTTCTGATGTTCACAAATCATCAGAAGAGAATTCACCTCTGGTTAGTTAATAAGGATCTGTCTCAGAGAAAGACATGCAAGCTTGATTCTGGTCCGTATGTGTTGCCTACCATCATTTGAGAGGCCCCAGCATATATGAAACATCTGTGCAGGCTAATAAATATGGTCTGGGATTAATTGGAGACCTGTGCCCTTCTAAAGCAGGTGATGGAGAGGAGACATCATGCTCTGGAGCCTCTTAAATCACAGCAGACACTTGTTTCAGCAATTAAATTGTGTTCTTGATCTCTAATAACTGCAATGGGAATTCAGGTACCTAGTGCAAGTGCAAGACTATGTTTAGATGCATTTAATATGCAATTAGTTCAGTCTAATCCTGACTATGCACTTGTCCTTTTCCCCTTGCTCCATCCACTTTTTTCTAATGCTCATTAAGGACTGTGCCCCTGCACAGTCCCTGTAAGCCAGGAACTGACTGCAGAGACAATTCAACTTGCAGTGCCCTTGGGCATGCAAGACCCCAGCAGCACGAGCACATCACACCTTAGAAATCATAGCAGCACTTTTCCGTGTCCACGCTGTGTTCATGCTACACTCATGTCACGTTCCCACATCCAGCAGGCATGAAGCGATTTGACATGAGTCTGCATTCTCAGAAGTGAATCAGGTCCTGCACAGGACCCCAGCTTTAAGTCAGTGGAAGACAGAAGTTTGCCTGATGGTCCTTTCATACACATTGCAGTGTAAACTCCCTGCCTCCTCCACAGCATTTTGAATACAGCTGACTGAATTTTGAGGGTTTTTTCATCCTTTCCTACCTACTTACACACTGTAGTCACTAACAGCCATCCACCAATGAAAAGGCTCCTTTCACAAAATTCCTTAGTTATTGACTACTCTTCATCTTCCTTTGAAACTTCAGAGAGAAAACTGCTGAAATGCCTGAAGAAAAATCCCCAGGAGGCAATGGGTAGAAGTGGGAGAGAAGGGACAGCAGATCATGTTTTTCTACTGTTATTAAAATATGTTTCTATGATTCACAACAATGCACTTGTGCCTACATGTGATTGAAGTAAGTTTGCAAACTCTTTGCTCCAGCTGTTGCTTTGCCTTTTCCTTTCATTTCCCTGTTAGGCATATATTCACTTTCTGCATCTTGTCTTTTTTGACATTTAAGCTATCTCAGAGGGCAATACTGCCACTTTCACACATCACCATAATAGAAATAAAAGCTTGAAAGATCAAGATCTGAGACCTGCCTATTCCTGGGGCGTTGCAATGCAACTTCATGAAAGATGTAGCTTGGCTGGATTCTCAGGAGATCACAAGAAACCTGCAACCACAGCTCCTGAGAATAACAGAGCTGATGAAGGCAGACAAACATCTATGCACTTTATTTTTTTATGGTGAAAAATCCTGTCAGAAATTGACATTTTTTCTTTACATGTGGTTAAGATGAATTTTTTTTCTTTTTTTCCAGTGGAGAAGTAATGTTTTATTTAAGTTTTTTTTTGATTAATAGCTCTGGCCTGTCTACATTGACACATGCTTCACTCAATACGAGTGGAAACTCCCTGAAGATTCTTTCCAAATTTCTAATGAGTTTCAGCTCAGGATGAATTAAAACCTTTATATTTGGGTTAGATTTTCCACCAGTCCAGATTAGTCCAACTCTGATACAATCAGTTAAACCACATCAGATTACATTAGCATAAAATTTGAACCAAAAATTTCAGGCTGAGACATACTAAATGCAATTCCTGTGATCAATGCGACTGAATATATGGTTGAGAGATCACCAATTAGCTTTGCAATTTAAACCTGCTCCAGGTAGCAGACCAGCTTCTAAGCTGAAGTCTGCTCTCTGTGTCCTACTGCCAGAATAAAAAGTAGCCAACTGGCATAATGCATTGGGAGCAATTTCTTTCTGCTTGTATAACTCATCTGCAGGAGCTAAGGTGTTTCTGAAACATTTTATAGCCAACAAATAAAGTGTATCAAAACTAATCCAATGTTTCAAACTATTTTGGATAGCTTAAAATGAATATTTGGGTACTAATTTCCAAGTAATTCAGGGAGAAAAAAAAAAAAAAAGACACTGTTAAACATTATACTGAGATACTGTTATGACAGGTCATGCATGCAGTAAATACCATCCCCAGATGGAAGAGCTTCAGCAGCTGCATAACCTAGTACAGTGTCTGTCCTTGGAGGCAGCTGGCTCAGGATACTCAGGTTTATGAGTATGCTAAGCTAGTCGAGTACATGTGAAATACAAAGGATGCTCACAGCTTTAGGGCCCTGCAGTTCAGTCTCCCCACCTGCAGAGATGACATGCTGCTGGTATCACCTCAGGGTTTTTAAAAGTACCTAAAAATACAGTATGTTCACTGTCCAATCGACAGAAGTGATTCAGGCCCTCAGACACTCTTAAATACTCTCACCAGCACAGTTGTGGGGTTGCAGCAGGGACCAATGCCAAGGCAGGCAGCAATCATTTTTAATTTGGGGGTTGACAATCTGGTGCTAGGGCTGCAAGAATCAAGAGAGAAGCCTGAACATATTGAACCAGAAACATTCCTCCTGAGCCATGGAAAAATAATAGCTTGACATTTTTAAGTGTCAATAGCCATAGCAGAGAGAGGACTGAAGGGGACAGCAGTAGAATACCTGGTTGATTGCTCTGTTTCACTTATGCACAGTAAGCTGCTTCTAATTCCAGCTGCATATACATTTTCTTCTGATCATAAGGTATTGAAAATGACTTGAAAGTACACACCCACCAAACCCTCCCATCCCTCCTCGATTTGGTTAATGAGGTCATTAAATAGATGCATGAAAGAGTTGCAAACAAGCACAGAATTTTTATGCTGTAGTGGCAATACCAGAGTGGCCTGAGCACAGAGAAAGGCTCTTAGGGAAACAAGTGTGCTTATTATATCTTTGAAAGCCATTTTCACCTCTTCAGCTACTATGTTGAAGAGACTTGAATGTAACTGTGTACTAAGGAGCAGAAATGCTCTACTATAATGTAGGCTGAGAAATCCTTCCTGTTGTAGGACAATGGTATCCCAGTTTCTGCTGAGATTATGTTCTCTGTCCTGCATCAGGGAGCACCTTCTCAAGACAGAATGAGCTGATGCCTCCAGCCCTTCTCAGATAGCAGTCCTCCAAGACAGCAGTGGGACTTGGTACAGATTTGTGGCCTGCAACCTGTACCCCTGTGAGTTGTCTAGCCCTGTAGTCAGGGAATAAGGAAAAAAAGTCTAGAAAACCTCTGGCATGGGAAGGTGAAGTCTCAGCTCTAGGTGTTAAGATTGAACCATGTTAAGATTTGAAAGAACCTGTGTTTTTATATATCCCAGATCAGACACTTGTAGAGAGATGATTTATTATTTTTTTTTTCTCCAGAATTTTACAGGCATTTGCTCACCGGGAATAATACTGATTTGTTTGTCTAGTTCCTGACCTATTAGTGCCCTGAAGCACAGAAAACGGAACATTACAGCACTGTGGATGTGAAGGAATCTGCACTTCTGCAGATTAAATCATCTACAGTGCCACATTTTAGGTCTATATGAGAACAGAGTTAAGCATTGAGAAAAATTTGATTTTGTGGGTAGATGTAATATAATACAAACGGGAGGCACATGCTGAAGTTTTGTGTGTATCTGGGAAGACTCTTGTTTCACTCTTTTTCTTTCTCAGCTATTGGCATCAAAGGGCATAGGATAAAAGGAGGAACACACTTGCAGAAGCTGCCACTCACAGTTGACACTTGAATCCCCTACCATTTTCAGCTTGCAGCCTTTTCCCATCACGGAGGAAGCCCCACATACTGCACACCAGCCCTCCCCAGCAATGCAGCAGCTAGTGACACAGAAATAACCTTCCCAGAGTGCACAGAGGTGAAGCTCATGGACAGTTGAACTCTTTCTGGTCTTATTTGGGGAATTAGAATTTGCTTTAATTTTCCATTAGGAAATAAATATGTATCATTCTGCCTTGAAGCTGTGTTAAGTGCTCAACATCTTTGACATTGCTGTTGTTCACTCAGCTGCTGCATGAGTCACTGCCATCACTTAACCCAGAGAATATTCCTCATTAAAAGTTGAAATATAAGCACAAGGAAGAGAAGAAAGAGAGGGAAAGGGGGGCTTTCTGGTCTTCTTTCTGAACTGAAATGAAAACTGTGTATTTCTGAAAGAATCGTGATCCTTCCATCCACAGTCCTCTTCTAATCATCAGCACTTTCAGTACCTCAAAGGAAGTTCTCCCTATCTCCAATTCAGGAATGGAGGAAATCATCAAGTCAAGGCATGGCAAAAATTATGCCCGACATAGATTTTCTCAGATGTTTTGCCTTGTTTACTGAATTGCCTGAGTAGTTCCTTCAAATCACTGCATCAAAGTGGTGACCGTAGGGTTTGATTCAAAATCTTGAACTAGGTTTTATTGTACTTGCCCTGAAGCACATGGTGACTCTACCAAGACACCCTCCTGCTAGTTTCCTTGCCTCCCTTCATTAGTGCCTTTGTATAAAGCTGAAAAAGCAGGTTCTTACTGTCCATTATTTTAAGACATGAGATTGATATGTTCTCAATTAAAAATGAGGGATAAGAAAGAAAGTGCAGACACTTTTGCTACAAATCTTAAATATTCCTAACTTTGAAATCATCATCAAGAATAAGTGGGGAGGGGGGGAGCAATCTGAAAAGGAAAATTACTGTTTTAACAATGCTCTTTTTATCAAATAATTTTTAGTAGTCTGTTTCTTTAATGGGAAGGTAAGTCCTTATACTTTAGATCTCCAAAAGGAGTCAGCTTCAAGATGCATGGCTTGATCCTGTCAGATGCTGCTAAGGTGATGTTAATGGACAATGAGAACATGAGAATTAATAACTGGTCAAAAGCTGAATTTTCATTTTGGGGAAATAAGAGTCTTTTACCTTATTTTATAAAGAGGAGCTGTGCAAAAGAGGAAGAGCAGTAACAGAAGCATCTAACACCCAGTAACTCTCAAGGAGAGATAGGCATCAGGATATTTTTTCCATTTGAACCTCAAAGCCTTCTCCTACATCATGTTAGAACCCATGGCTAAGCTGGAATTTGATGTCAAGTAATCTCAGAAGCAGCAACCTGACATTATCTTGATATTCACACAGCCCTTTCAAATGTTTGTGTTTTTGTTTCAAATATGTATATCTGAAGTCTCCATATGTGTGTACGTACAGTGCCCACCATTGCCTTGAGTCTGATTGTGTTTCTGTGTCCAGCTGGACTGCAAATACTACTGAGGAATTTTTTATTGTATTTTGTTTATTAAAAAGCACATGGACAAACAAGGAGGGGAAGAGTCTACGCTAAATTCACACCCCAGTAAGAGTCACTTGATTCTATGATTCTATGATTTTTCATGTATAATAGATAATAGAATCATAGAATGTTTGGGTTGGAAGCAACCTTAAAGATCATTTAGTTCCAACCCCCTTGCCATGTGCCCAGACCACCTCCCAGTAGACCAGGTTGCTCAAAGTCCCATCCAACCTGATCTTGAACACAGCCAGTGATGGAGCACCCACAGCTTCCCTCGGCAGCCTGTTCCAGTGTCTCACCACCCTCAGAGTGAAGAATTTCTTTCTTATTTCCAATCTAAATCTCCCCTCTTCCAGTTTCAAACCATCACCCCTAATCCTATCACTACTGGCCTTTGTAAAAAAGTCCCTCTCCAGCTTTCTTGTATGCCCCCTTCCAATACTGGAAGGCCATAATAAGGTCTATCTGGTGCCTTCACTCCTCCAGGCTGAACAAGCCCAACTCCGTCAGCCTATCCTTGTAGGAGAGGTGTTTCAACATCATCTACGTAGCCATCCTCTGGACCTGCTGTAACAGATCCATGTCCTTCTTGTGTTTGGGCTCCAGAGCTGAACACAGTACTCCAGGTAGGGTCTCAGAAGAGCAGAGCAGAGGGGCAGAATCACCTCCCTCGAGTTGTTGGCCACACTTCTTTTGATACAGCACAGAATACAGTTGGCTTTCTGAGCTGCATTTTCACATTGCTGGCTCATATTGAGCTTTTTGTCAACCAGCAGGCTCAAGTCTTTCTCCTCAGGGCTGCTTTCAATCCATACACTTCCCAGCCTCTACTTGTGCTTGGAATGCCTTGATCCAGGTGCAGACATTTGCTTGGAGAAGGATAATGGTGTTTGGGGTTGCTGGATATAGGCAACTGTCTGCTCACCTCAGCTTCTGCTTGGCTGAGGGTTTAAGCAGTTGATTAGGTGAAGCAGCCCTTTAAAGTCAGTTCTGTAGAACACACCAAGACATGCTTAGGAATTTTGTCAGGTAAGGGCTTCGATGCAGAGCTTTTGAAATGCCCCAGAGGTTGCAGCTCAGAGCCAGCTGATACTTCAAGTTATAGTGAAAGCAAAACTGCATCTGTGGATTAAAAGTGAACACTTTTTAAATGCCTTTTTGAAAGATCTTTACCTTCTAATATTCTCACTTATTTGAAACTCTCTATTGCTATTTAATCAGCAGTCATTAAATATGTTTTAGAAGACTCACTGATGACTGAATACTGCTTTATTTTCCTTCTGCAATAAATGACCGAAACATAATAATTTTGGGATCTACTTTAGAAACAGCTTCTCAGTGAGAAGAATTACCTGCATATAACCTCCCAAGAAAAGAGATGATGATGCTAAAGAAAGAGAGGAACAAATCTCATTTTCTGCAGTTCCCACTTCTTACATTTCTGTTTCGGTTTAATTTGTTTGGGTTTTTTTTCTAGTGAACTGGTTAGGATTTTATTATTGTTATTTAATTCACACGGACAAGATACCTCAATTTAACAACTTAAACATCAAGTGAATTAAGGTAGCTTTTTTCCCCTCTGTAATCAGTAGATAAGGATGTCAGCACCATTACATGCCTAGCTAAATGAGATAACTCCTATGTAAATGATGATTTAACTGCACTGAAATGTTTTGCTCTCATGTATCAGTTTCAACAAAGCTTTAGTTAAAACTTTTTCTTAGATTCAACTTAGAACTTTCCTGTCAGTATTAAAGTAGAAAGAAAGGAGTAGCATTGCCTTATCATGGGTCATAGAGCAGCAGCGTGGTCTGAGAGCTCATGCAAGCTCTGATAAATCCATGTGAAAATATCTCTTTCCCAATGAAATACAAATTCCCTGAAGGCAAAGATGCCCACCCCCAGATCAGAAGGCAGTATCTCCTTTAGGACAGCTGGGGTGAAAATGAAATTTAAATATAGAGCTCCCAAATCTTTGATCAGTTCCCCAACTGGCTACTTTGTATTAATTTTCCTGGAAGCTTATGAGAAACTTAGAAATATCCTGGTTTTGTCTCAATACAAAAAGGAAAAAAGCTTTCCCGTCTCAAACAAGGTGTGAGATGAAGAAATTCATTTGTGCCCACATCTGCAGAGGATCTTAAAAGCTATATGCAGCACTTGTACGTAAAGCATTAGCTCTGTAGTATGAAACAGTAGCTTATAGAGTTGATTATATACAAACATTTCATGTAACTTTTGTATGATGTAAATATTAGATATTCACAATGTAGATGTGAGCTAATCATCTCACAACTAATAAGCTGACAATCTCTTCACAGTCGATGGGAAGAAAAAGAGACATTTTTAGGGCACAATTAATTTGCCATGTTTTGCAGTGTGCTTTACAGTGAGATGAAATGCCTGTTTGTCTCTGGTGGCTTTGTGGGAACCTATGGGGACTCATTCAAATATACAAATCTACATTGTAAAAGTATACAGTCAGTCTGAAAAATCACCTCCTCAATGTCTGCAACATAAAGGAGTGCCAAGTTCTAAAGAAAGCCTGTAACTCTTTCTATTTTATTTTATAAGGGAAGTTTCTTTTAATGAGTTCCCATTTCAAATCTAATCCCCCAGCTTCTTATTTGGGAAGGTTTCTTTAGATAGACTCTTGTAACATTAATGTTCTGGTCTAGGACTGCTTTCTTATGAAGTCTCTAGCTATCATCAGTATAGATACACTTCATGTATAATGCACTCGCAGCGCTTCCCTCATGTCCTTACTTCACCGCCGCTTCCTCATTTGTGTCAAGCCCCGAATATCTGAGCGGGACATTTGGCAGGGAAGCCTCCGTGGGCTGCTGTCAATGTGGATTTTGACTGGACAGACCTTTGTGATGCTTTGTTGGGTCTTCTCCCATGGGTGCTCTTTATTGCGGTCAGTGAGCTGGCTACTTCTGTGTGTGTGCTCTGAGGGCTTATTTACACTAAAGGAAGGAAGCTGTATCCCCTCTTTTTTATGCAAAAGTAATAAGTGAGTCCGGGTTCGGCCTAGATTTGAATGACTTGTACTGGGGTAGCATTCAGGGGCTTTGGGCTGTGTAGACACACTAGTCACATGCACAGGCTTTGTACAACATGATTTGTAACTGAATACACACTGTAAGCTAAACCACCACACTCTTCAGACCACTATAAAAGGGGCTGTATGGGAAGCTGGAGTTTTGGAGCAGGATTGAATTGTTTAAACATACAAAGCTTGTGTCTGTCCAGGTGCCTCAGGGTACCTGAGGTATTCACATGGGCTGGCAGGACCTAGGAATAACTGAAGAGGCATTTGGAGCCAAGTGAGTTACTCTGAGGTATCTAAAATGACATAAATGGTATAAATAGTATATAATAAATGGTATAAAAAGGCTGGCTCTTCAAGCACAACAACGATCAGTCACCATAGTCCTCACAGCTATGTGTTTCATTGACTTATTTTAGCTTAATTGATCACTAACTTTATGACCTATTCCATGCTATGTAGCTTAGTGATAATACTGCACATTCCTCAGAAACCTTTCCCAAATACAATCTGCTGTTTGGTGATAGTGCCATTCCAGTATGTACTTCGGCCATACTCTTTTAATTGGAGATAAAAAAAAAAAGATACATATTTCTTTGATCAAATATGTCCAGTATAAGAAAATGGTGACCTAGGGTCTTGCATAATAAAAGGGTGGCAAGGGTTCCTGTATTTTTAATATTTTCTTTTATACCTCATCTTTTCTGCTAGTGGTTCTAGAAGGGGTATTCACTAAGGAGACAAATAATGTCCACAGCAGCCTCTGAATAATAAGTGTTTGAACTAAAAAATGAAAGCTAACCCTCATCAGAAGCCACATTGCAAGCACAAAGGGACATGTGCTGGTTCACCCAACACACCTGCAGTTCAATGAGATGCTTGGTATGCCTGAAGTGTATGTAATTTATATCAATGACAAGTACGTACATGATTAGTATTAAAAATAATGGAAGTCACAGGTTGCTCATAGTTCAATGCCAAGCTGTTTCAATCTGTTGGCTTTGAGGGGAATCCTGACATACCTCAAGACTTAGCTTTTGGTTTTTTCTTTATTTTATTGGTTGGTTTGGTTGGTTAGTTGGTTGGTTTTTTAAGGTGGACATTTCCTTCATCATTTGCTTTTTCAGATCGGTGCTTTTGGTGGGAAAGGAGATGAGAACATCTGTCTGGCTTTAGGAAGAAGGGCTCCCATAGCAGGAGGCAGTGCAAAGAGTCCCAGAGTGAAGATAAGAAGGTAGATTGAGAAGCTGAGTTGGGTCTAGGAGGAGTTTGTGGTTGTAATCCAGGACTGGAGTAGGTAGAGGAACTGAGGTGGGGACAACTTGCCATGGGACAGGACAGTGGGTCCAGGGAATGAGGAAATGCATTATTAAGTGCTGATTTGCCACCTTCAGGTGCTACAGGGGTAGAAGGAGAGAGATGTGGGAGCAGGGCTGCAGTAGATGGCATTAAATACACATGATTTTGATCTTCTCATAGCTGGAGGAGGAAACCATTAGATGTAGATTTAAAAGGCCTGCCTCTCTGTTCCCTTGCTGCAAAAGCTCAGGAGAAGCTAACTCTACCTTCAGAAGGAAGAAGCCTTAGAAACCTCCTTGAGAAGCTGCAGCCCTTCTTCAGCAAGATGAATGGTGTCTGAGCTGTGCAGGCCAGCTCTAGGTCTTACCCCAAGAAAGGAATACTTGGAAGGATATTGGTCCTGCAGGTAGTACATGGGTGGAGTTCAGGTTCCCTCCTTCACTTTCCCCAGGGAAAAAGTGATTATGGATGCTGATTTTGTTCTTAGAAAATCCAGTTTCTGGTAACACTTCTTAAAGCTGATTAGAGCTCTGCCTCACTTCATACCCTCATATGACCTCTGGCTACCCCATGAAGTGAGAACCCTATTCATAAATATGTAGCTATGGTGTAACTTTGGACTGACTGTCTTTAAAGATGGAAACATTGATTGAAGATAGTGGATAAAAGGCTGAGGGGACAATATTTTTACTGAATTTAGGAAGCTTATATATTGCTCCCTGGGGAAGAGGCTGCCAATCCTAATTTATTTGTCATTTAATTCCTGCTGATCTAAATTTTCTATGACAAATAGTTTCATTTAAATGTGTCACCTCTGGCTTGTGTGTGCCACAAAAAGAACTTTTCATTTTAACAGTGGGTAACAAAGGAGTAAGAGTTTTGAGTTATAATGTCAAGGGAGATTGCAAAGGCACTCAAACTGTGGGAGGTCACTCTTTATATTAGGGTGAAATTATACTAGATAGGAGCATGGGCTTGTAGTTTTAGAGAGAATTTATTTCCAAAGTGCCTTGTGTCTTTAGCATGGAATTTAGCTAAGCTCCTCCAAGCCTTTACATAGTTTCCTCAACTCAGAAATATTTGCTTTCAGTAAAAAGAAAAATAACAACTCTGGAGATTAATTGCTTGGTAATATGCACTGGCACATTGTGATAGCATATGTATCTAATAGAAATGCGATGAAAATGGGCCTTAATAGATTAATTCAGCTAAAGTAAACAACTAGAAAACAATCTGGATTCCTGGCTAAGGGAAGAAATGAAAATTAATGTATAGAGAGAATATCTCTGGCAAATTTCTCTTTTCTCTCTCGGAAGATTACATTTTGACTGGTTTTTTTTTGGAGAGACCCTGATGTCCCTTCCACTGTGTTTGTGATAGTTGTTAGAAATACTGTCTGCAGCAAGAACATCCATGCAGTGCCATGTTCTGCATCTGTTGTAAACGTACTGCAGCAGCATATAAGACAGTTCATGTGTTCCCAGTCTCTCTCTAATATGCTCACGCTGAAGTAAAGTGCTCTGGTTAAAACCTACTCTGAGCTGACATATCTCTCTTCCTGCATGACAGGTCTCCCCCAGCACAATGACATCAGGGTCCACACAGCCATTTATGCAGCTGATGTCAGGAACAGACTTGATGCTCTACATACCAATACCATCCTCTCTGCAGGAGTAAGGCTCTAAATCTGGGTTCCTAATTGGGGTCTTAGCTCCAAATGGATGCAAATATATTTTTTCTGGATTGTCTGTTTGGACTACATATTGTGCAATAAAAAAAAAAAAAAAAAAAGAAAAAAAGAAAAAAAAAGAAAAACTGGGTTAAGGTTTCTAAGGTCACATTTTGTGTTTTAAATAATAATAATAATAAAATGCATACTGCAATATTCGTATTTTGATTTCTTCTCACAATGCAGTGATTTTCCAGCAGAAAATGTGTTTTTGGGGACATAGAGGGCATATAATTCAAAACATTAGAAAAAATATTTTAGTGTATAAGGTAAAGTGCATAAGTGAGCAGTAATTGACTGGGAAAAAGGAGGATATAGTGACCACCTACCACAAAAGTCTTCTCAAATTCAGGGCATGTGGCTGGTAGGAGTAGATATAGAACGGAGATTCTGGAGCTTACAGTGGTTGCATGAACATCAGAACTACAACCAGTGTAGCTCATAAATAAATGACTATCGCTTGAGTCTCCCTTGAGACAGAGCTTGCTAGACCAGAGGTTCAGGTAGGCTAATACAACAGCACTGGCCTGGAAAGATAAGACAGCTTTTCAGGAGGGCACACTGTGCAGTAGAACATGATGTACCAGCTTGCTTGGTGCCACCTCTACAATCCATTGAGTGTTGCAAACCTTCCCAGTTTCTGTAGGTGCCTTTTGGGGAGAAACTCTGCCTTGCAACACACACCACAACAATTTGCAAAGCAATGTATCAGGTATGATCAATGGTAAAAAAACACATGCAATTTTCTGTCCTGCCATTCTATGTTACGTTGGGAAAACATAATTATGACCGTAGTCAAACAAGCACTGAAGAAATGTCTGTCATGTTTTAAGATGTTGTTTCATGGTGATGTTGTTCAGCTGGAGGTTGTGTCCAGCACTGATGGAAGGATCCTTGTGAGTGCTCCTCAAGATTCACAGCTCAAAGTCAGCATACCCACCTAAAATACTGTCCTTGAAAAGGGATATGTGTGCAATGTGTGTGGCTTTCAATCCCATTTTCTTCTTAATTTGGAGAATTTGTTAATTCAAAAGACACACATGCTTAAGAACCTGGGTCATGTGTGTAGAAATTTCTCTCCATTCAGGAGAGCAAGGTGAATTTGGGGGAATTTGCACTACAAAGACATAATGAGTAATGATACCTTGCTGGCTTCAGGCCAGGAGAGACTGGAATCCCTAAAACTCAACACTTAGCCCAGGATTCACCAAGGACCAATGGAGAATTTTGGAAAAAACATGGCAAATATTAATGAATGCCTACAGAGCTCAGTCCACTATTTTTGCCATCTTTCTGTCTTATTTTCTGAGTTTCTGACATTAAAGCAGCCTTCAAATCATACGCTATTCTGGAGTGACTGTGTTTCTGGTTTTCCTGGGCTTGCTCCAAGTTTCTGCGACCAGTTCTAGACTCTCAGGAGTGAAATATTTATGTTATAGTTAATAAAACAAAAAGATTGCATCATTGTTCCGCCCAGTAACATGGTAATATAAGTCTTGTTAGCCAGACATCATATCAGTGTTTTATGGTTTGCCAGTGCATATATTGTCTGTAGCTGATCAAAACAAATAAGTAAAAAAGACAAAAAAAAAAAAAGGAAGAACTATTAAAAGTGAGGTTTGTTAATCTGCTTCTTATAAAGTTTTAAAATCACACTGGGAAATGAAGAAAATTTTTATGAGATGGAGAAAAGAGAAGATACTATATAATTTTCCTCATACTGCTCCAATTTGCCTTCTCGGTGCATCAGGAGGAAAGGCTTTGAATCAGTTAACGTTTCACAGTTTGCCATGAAAAAAATAGGAACATAAAGCATCAGATTCAAAGGGACTTTCATGACCACAGTATCAGATCTTCTGGTATCACCATCATCCACAGCCAAAATCTATCAAGGTTTATCTTAAAATTGGCATGTTTCTTGACTCCTGAATCCCTATGCCCACTTCTACTGGGACACTATCCCAGCATGGCATGCATGCCATGCTTAGAAACCTACCTGCTTTTTATTTCCAGCCTGAAAACATCTATTGCTAGCATGTGGCCTTTCTTATTATTCATTCAACTCTTTGGATGATGTTTATGAATTCCCTCAGCATCATTTGTGAGTTATGGCTCATTTTTCCAGAGGGAAGATCGTCCCAAAAATTTTTTATGAGGAATCAGGTCATTGATACAACACAGGTGGGCTCTGTCTGAGGAATTCAAGAGGTCAGAAGAGAATCAGATGGGCTCTTCTTGTGAGCTCCACCTGTGCTGAGTTGAGCTGAGGGAGGCTGATGTTATCAAGAAGAGCAAGAGGCCAAACCAGATTCTTTTATTCGCAGTAAATCTTGAACAATTATTTCCTGAATAGAAGCAGGAGTTCAAGGGAGAGAGGAGCTGATGAATGGCAGACTCAACAATAATCTGATTTTGCAGCACTGTAGGTCGTTTGGGTTAATGAACTGACTCCTGGCTCACATGCAGCCCTAAAGACCTGCATGTGCAATTTGATAATTTGGCTCATTCTCAAGTCCCCTGCTATTTGTATAGGATTTTTTTATACGGATGTCATCTGTTAGTCTTTATCATCTGTACTTCATAATGAGGATTATAGGCCATTTATTTTCCCACCTCATTTACTGATACCTTTTGCTTTCATTGCAATGGTAATCTCTTTGTTTTTCCCCTCATGTCTTCCTCCTTTTCATTCAATAAAAATGCAGAAGAGTGTCTTTAGGGATTATCTTTATATTTAACTGAGAAGCTGTATGTGTTTTTCATAGTTCAGTTTTAATATCAACTTTATTTCCTTGAATATGAAAAACACCACCTTGGTTTCAGCTCAGAATTTTGTATGTGTATATTAGAAAATATGACTAAAGCTAATCTACAAAAGTTTTGTGGTTTTTTTTTTGTTTTGTTTTTTGTTGTTTTTTTTTTTTTTTGTTTGTTTGCCCAGGAGAGACTGTAAACTATTCTGCTAAAAATAGTTGAACTTCTTGTAGCAACATTCTTTATATTGTAAATCATAAATTCATTAAGATTCAAATGTTACAAGCAAAGATTTTTTTCCATTAAAGAATATATAGCACACTATCCTTTTGAAAAAGGTATTATTTTTTTAGATCCTCACTGGTTTTAGTACATGGAAAAAAAAAATGGTTTTGAAACAAAACAGTCTCTTTTTAAAATTAATTTTTAATTTATTTATCCACAAAAGGTAAAGGGCTGCTGAGACATTAGGAAGCAACAAGGAAACACCTGTCAGTTCTCTTAGGGGAATTAGGGCAAATTCCTTTAAAAAGGTGATGTGGCCAATAAACCAGCTGAAGTGCCTCTCTACCAATGCATACAGCATGGGAAACAAACAGGAGGAGCTGGAAGCTGCTGCTCAGATGGAAATCTATGATCGGAAACTTAGTGGGATGAATATGGAGTATACCAGTATTTCATGATGTCTCGGGGGTGGAGGATGGAAATTTTCCATATCAGTATATATTACTGAAAACTGTTCTGGGCAAAGTGTTTTAGAGAACCATACAGGTAACAAACTTGGTCTAGGTATAAAGTCAGTGGAAGTCTTTCAGTGAGCGTTCCTAATCTTTGGATCAGGCATAAAACTAATTTCTTACACTTTCTCTTCTTCTGCTTCAATGTGGCAGATTGAGTTATATTTGTCATGGGAAAGGAGTGGCATTTCATCTGACCAAAACCAGAGATCAATATCCAAACTCCAGCCTGCCAATAAACTCCATGTGAGGAACAAGTATTTTGGAGGCATGATTTATTTCGTGCCAAAGTAGGTCAATTGTATCATTTCCTAAAAGTGCCCATTATTTTCCAGGCAGGTGCCCAGCTCCATTAGAGGCACTTTCACTGCAGACATTCAGAGTCTGGTGAGATGAATCGCACCCATTGTGTTTTAGAGCATGTCTACATTGCACACTGCAGTTACCTCTGGTACAACAAGCTGGTTAGTTCATATATCACGATGTAGAAAAGCCAACTTCACTATCCAGGTCACAGAGAGTATCTTAATTTAACTTTTCTAGGTGAGCTACTCCAATATATCTTGCCTTTTGATAGATCAGTGGATCATATCCACTTACTGCCTTGTTCTATATATGAGGCACATCAGCCTCATCTCCTTTGCACTTGAGGAAGCCACTGCATGAAGTCATCTAGTTGCAAACATTGTATGTGACGTGGGTTAAAAATTGATTTATGTCTGGAGAAGGTCTATTGGGTCTTCTAACACGATGCATCCTCCAGCTCTTAAGTACTAAGCCTTAGATTACCACGGGATGGGAGGTCATGCTGAGGAAAGCATCACTCTACACTTCCCTTGTTTTGTCATTGTTTTTCTAACCGCGTGCTGCTGGATGTTGTTGAAGATGTTTTTCTTTTCAGTTGATCCTTGACATAATTTTTCTGAACTCTGTGGATGTTGTTTCAAACAAGGGATGCAGAGATTAGAGTGCAATTCATGGGGAATCTGACAAAGCCCGCACAACAAGAACTGACAGATTAAGTGAAACAACTCTATTCAGCCACATAAAATGTCACTTTATGTGCAGGTGACACTTTCACATTATCAGCAGATGACAGTGCTTTTGTGAAAGACCTTTGGCAAGCTTTTGTCACAGGGCAGCAATGGCAGAGAGCAGAATGTGCCTACAGACTTGTGGGGAAATAATGCAAATCTAAACTGTCTGAATACTAAAGGCCTTTGTATTACAAATAACGCTTCATGCTGAAGTGATCACATTTTGCTTGGGGAAATTGCCAACACGTTTCTTATATAAGTAAAATTGACAATGTATTTTCATCTAATTTCCTGATTCAGAAACTTACATTTTTGAAATATCCAATACCACATTCATTACTGTCCTTTCACTTAAATATTTTCTGGCAGGTTGGTCTTTTAGTTTTAAATAAGCCAAAATTAGCTACAGATATCTAGAGCTCTCTGTTCCTATTCTTAAAGTAAAATCTGTGAAACTAATTGAGTGAGACTGTTTAATGAGACAAACCTCATTAAGATGGTAATTCTTCCCTTCATACTGTATCCCCTTACTCCTTCTGAATATTTAGCTAGTATCAAAGATTTAGAGAAACATTTTGTGAAGCTTATTTGTCAGAGTACAAAATAAGAATAAAACCTTACAACATTTTGCAGTATGTTCAGCTAATAAAAAAAAAGTGGTCATGAATCAAATATATACAGTAAGTCTGAAAGACTTCCTTAAGAAGAAATAGAGACATAGGCCAAATCTTCAGGACAGCCAAACTGAGGGAAGGATTTTCAAATCTCTCAGGGCATGCTAAAACAAGCCAACAAAGTTCAGGCTTGTATTAACTTTAGCTTATAAGCAAATTTCAGCATTCAGAATGATTTGGTTGCAGATGGCTGTCTGGATGGTGTCTTTATGCTTTTGGCTGAGCTCTGTAAAAGTTCAGCAGTGATATAAATATGGATCACTGACCCTCTGACCTTTTGATTTCCATATTTGGAGTCCACCTCTAGTGTCCCTGTGATAATAGAAAGGGTTTTGAATAAATTTCATGAACTTCTTAATGCACTTTAAAACTGCATAATTAAAAACAACCATCAAAACACCTGCCAAAAGAGGTCCAGTGGTACAGAAATCCAAACTAAAACAGAAAGCAAGGTTCTTGAATTATTCTTTAACAAATTTAGCTGAAGAGTTTAGCTACAAGACCACAAAAGTCCAGTACTATTTGAGTTGCCCTGTGGTACTTGAGACAGCCACCAGCACAACACAGGAAGCAACACAGGACCTCTGGGAGATTTCTGGTCTTTGGAGAAGAAGCTAAAAGCCAGTGAGACATAGTGGGGAGTTTTGTTGCTGTATATTTAGGAAGACTTTACAAAATCACATATAGAAATTAAGTTAACATATGACAGGATACTTTTGTCTGAGTTTAGAAGAACGATGTACAAAAATCCTAAGTAATCCAACCTGTATTTGGGTACATGCAGTATCCAAAGTCTTCTTCAGAAGATCCTTAATTGCATACAGTTTTTATTGCACTTAACTGGAAACAACCACAGATGAAGTGTCTCTACCCACAAAAAAGCCTTTCAGAAAAATACAGTGGGATTCACCTAGACTCTTGTTTAACAAGTCGCTTATGCTTTCTCCAGTGCAAAGATACAGCATGTGGGAAAATTGAGAATGTGTGCAATGTCTATATGGCTGAAATGAGGTGGAACCTTCCAAATACCCTAAAAGTGCCCAGGGCAGCTGAGCCCTACAGGTGCTTAAGTGAATGAGTGAGGTTCAAAGCCAGAATCCATGTCAAGTGAGTGCTTGAATGTTTCTTCTTATTAGCTTGTGAAGGAGACACAGGGACTATCCCCATCTCTGTGGGGTGCTTCCTATTAGTGTAAGCATGTCAGCAATTTGTGTGCCAGAAGCTATGACATCCCACTGTCCCACCACTGCTGCTCACTTCAGGGGGGTTGGATTAGTTGACCTTTAAAGGTCCCTTCCAACCCAGAGCATTCTGTGATTCTGTAATTTTATCTCCTCTGGGCTCTCCCATCTACAGCTCCTCTCCAAGTCCCCCCAGCTTCAAGACACAGGGTTGTTCAACATCCTTTTGTCCCACCGTGGATCTGCCACTCCTCTGTTCCCTTGGAAATGTCTCTGTGTGTGTCCTCCAAGTATTAGCCTTCTTCACCTGGATGTGTGGTGGAAAACATGGTAATGGAAGGGACTCACTGAGCTTTTCAGCCTGCAGTCAGAGACCCTCCCACTGCCCTGTACCAGCTGCACTGTGTGCTCCCAGGACTGACACCAGATGATATCTGGTCTCCCTCATGCTTTCTGAAGTCCTCTCTGCAGGGTGCTAAGAATGAAGACAGCTGCTTGTATGTTTTCAGGACTCATTTCCAGTCTTTTATTCCAGTGGCTGTGCTGAGCTACACGCACTACAGGAGTGTGGTGAGGAAGACCAGCTTACTGAAGGGAGAGGAGTCCCTATGGGAGCCAAACCCCTGTTTTAACCCATTCAGTGTTGCAGCTTTCCTATTCCTTTCTTACATTCAGACTATCTCGATGAGGTACAATCTCTCATTATTTCCAAAGAAGAAATATTCCAATATTTAACCTTTGCCTCAATTCAGTGTACCGTGTCACCTTCCTGCTGTCCTACACTGCTCCCTTCCCTCTCCTCCCTTTAATAAACAACATTTTTAAACCATAAACATTTTAAAACCAAGCAGATGAACAGAGAAAAAAAGAAAGCCACCTTTTGAAAAGCCCAGCTTCCTCTCTCTTTTCCACAACTGCCACCACCTTTGAGATATGATAACAAATACAGCATCTCTCACATTTGAATTTGTCTCAGAAACACCCAGAGGAAATAGGAGGGTGAGGTAGGAAGAAGTTTGAGACCATCATGCCTGTGATGATACCCACACTGACCCAGCTGGGAGATTTCTCAGCCAGCTGCTGCAGAGGCACCGAGTGACCTTTTCACTAGGCAGTTTCTCATCTTGCTCAGACCAAGTGGGTGCGCGGCAGAGGTATAAATCAGCTCATGAAAGCAATACCGATGGATTAGTACGACAGTATAAATGTGTTAGCACAGCACCTCAGCTAATAACTTCTGAATCAAGCAGGTGTTTTGCTTCTGTCCTGGAGCATGTCCAGCTGAGCTTATTCTGAAAATGTGGTTTTGTTGTGTGTATTAATTTGTTCCTGTTCATTCCTGAGCAGTCAGTGTCTCCTTTAAGATACGATATGAAGGAACACACAGAGACAAATGAGAAGGCAGAAAAATCAGCTACCCCAGTTACTTATTATTGCAGAATTAAAATGGTTCAAACCCCACAACCCAACACTTTTAAAGAAAAGAATTCTTTAGGAAGGATGTACAACATTACAGGTACTTCCAGGACCAATGAGACCGGAATATCTAGTGATTGCAAAGCAATAAATCAACTTCTCTAGCTGAGATCACTGTGCAAACACATAATTTACCAGATCCTGTAGCAGAATGTCAACCACATAATTCCTTTTGCACAATGAACTGCTGAATGCATTTGTTTTTACAATAATGCATAGAGAAATCCAGAACAAGACATGCTTTACTGCACTCTGTGTGTGCTGTTCAGCACACCAAGGGAATTGGTTTAGTGGGCAATAAGCTGTTAAAAGACTGAGACACTGGTAGCTAATATCCAAAGAACCCAACTGCTTGGGGCTTTAATGTGAGCAGTGAGTCTCATCAGCATTAATGACTTATCCTCTATTCTGCTCTCACATGGAGAGACAAACATAAGCCTCTATTGAAAAAAATCCCTATACTTTACTAAAAATAATACAATGGAATTATGACTGAACTCATCACAATTACTTTTTGCAACTTCTTTTCCCTAATTATTGCAGGTCACATGCATCAGTGAATTTATCAAATCTGTTCATATCCCTCTGGAAATGAAATAGTGAAATACCAAATTCAGTTGTGGAAGGAAAAAAATTTAGGAGTCGTTTGGCTTCTTGACCAGTCTTGTTAAGTTCATAATAAATGGTGAGACTCTTGCAACCATCAGCAGTGCAAGTCTTGCTTACTTAGTTCCTTCTAATAGTCATTACATATTCAATTTAGAAGCTGGAGGCCAATTGTCTTTGTTTGATCTGTCTTGGGTGACAGCGATGTCAGTGCAGTAAAGCTTTTGCATTCCCGTAAATATGGCACTTGTCAGATCTCATCAGCCTTCTGCAAGGTCATATGAAAGCACAGCTCTCTGCTGTGGTTTGGAGCAGTTGTCAAGGAGTAATCAAGTTTATAGCTTTGATACTCCATTTGAATGTGTATGGTTTGAAGGAGACCTTTTATAAGTGAAATTTTTGGTCCTGCTCCTCATTAGGAAGCTCAAAAATTTCAAGGGATTTAGATTCTATTTTTGACTTTATCAGTATAGGCTAACACTGTAAAATTCATATATGCATCTGATTGATCCTCCAGTTGAAAGTTTTCAGGAGCTTTCTGAATTTATCCCACCTCAAGGGTTTAGATTTAGATTGACTATTGTTCAGTCATTTATGAAATTTCAGCAAATAAAAGATAAATTAGGGAATATGAATGCATTTGATGGTCAGCATATTCAATTTCAACAACATAAAGATGGACCACAAAGGATGGGTGCTTCCCCCAAGTACTTATGCTGACTAAAACTACATATTTTGGGAGTATATAGGATTAAAATGTGTCAAATGTTAATATATTGTACATACATATATGAATAAGAATGTTTGTACTCAATTAATTTTTAATAATTACATATTTTAATTTTTTTTAAAGTTCCCTGTGGCTGATTTCAGCCCTACTAAAATTTTTGAGCCTTGTAAGTGTCATTTATGCTATAGAAATCAATCCA
The DNA here is from genome assembly GCA_024611175.1 of Megaceryle torquata. Classification (NCBI taxonomy): domain Eukaryota; kingdom Metazoa; phylum Chordata; class Aves; order Coraciiformes; family Cerylidae; genus Megaceryle; species Megaceryle torquata. The sequence continues at coordinate 33,920 of JANIJG010025922.1, forward strand.
GGGAAAAGGATGCTGTTGCATCAGTGATGAAGGAAGCAGAAGAAGAGGGGATATTTGAAAGGATGGTGTGAAAAAGACAGGAATGTTATTTACTTGGTCACTGTTTGATTTTGGAAGCAACATATATAAAATCATATACCAGGAAAAGAAGAAGGGAGTGAAAATGGAGGAGGATCAAGAAGAGCAAAAGGAAATGGAGAGGGAACAGACAAGTGAATGCAAAAATATAGGTGGTGAAAAGATTAATTGGAGTCTTATAGATGAGAACAAAGAGCAAGGATGTGATGGATATGCAACTCATTTCCTTTCAGAAAAAGCTGACAAGTGTAACAGAGTGCTTTTGGAAACAAGACATCATCAGTGGAGTTCACTGCTGCTGGATATATTAGGGAAAATAGTCCGGGAAGGTTCAAAAAGCACTTGAAGATGAATAAGTTCAGTAAAACCTCCTCATTACACTAGCTACTGATAGTCATCTTTTTTTTTTTTTTTTCTTCTGAATCAGACCCCTCTTTAACATAATGTTGAGTTTGCATTGAAATAACAAGTTTTTTTCTTTCCTCACAGAACTTTTCAGATTTCCCTTGAAAAACTGGAAACCTTTTTTCCCCAAATTCTTCTCTCTCTCTTCCTGTCTCAGTTTTTGAACAGTAGCATTTTCATTAAGGATGATTTCAGACATTTTTATTAAACAGTTTCTGGAGGAAGAAAATGGAATATTGTCAACTTCAGACTATAAAGCACAGGCTAATCTTCATCATTTAGTGTCTTGGTTTGAGTGAAAACAGAACTAATTCTTTTCAGTGATTTTACTTTTCAGTTCAGTACTTCTAACTAACAGA
>JANIJG010025922.1:34861-58538 GCA_024611175.1 Megaceryle torquata
GGTGACCCCAAACTGACCAACGAGGTATTCCAGCCCATATACGTCATATTGGGTATAAAGCAGAGGGATCCGAGGGGCTTCCTACTCCTGGGCTCTTCTTCCCTCTTGGACTGCTTCCTCAGAGTATCCAAGGAGGACTCTGTCCATTCTGCCTTTGATCCTGTGTTCCTGAATCCTGTAGCAGAATCCAACTCCTGAACAGCTCCAATCTGCTGCAGGGCCCAGGCTGGGACCCCGGTGCCTGCTCTACATCAGTGGTGATGGTGATGTAACTGCCATCAGGGGGCTGGGTTCGATATTGGTTTTGTATATATTTGCACATATTCTATTTTATTTTTATTATTATTATCATTAAAGCTGCTCTAGTTTCCTTTTCTAATCACTCAGTCTCTCTCCCTTATTCCTTTTCTCTTCCCCTTTGGGGAGGGAGGGGTGTTAACAGAGAGCATCTCTTAGGTCTAAGGGGCAGCACTGACCCTAAACTGGGACATTTAGCATTACGTGAGACTTTTCTCTCCATACTACATGAAGGACAGGAATATGACTCAACCTGCAATATATTTGGCTGTGAGAGGATTGTTTGTTTATGTGTGATTTTTCCTCTGGTTTTCCCTAAAAGTGAAATCATGTAACCTGCTATTTTTTAAAAGTCTTTATTTCTTCTTCTAAGAAATCAAATGTTTTACAAAAGTAGAAATGTAGGTCAAAGAGAGCCAAACTAAAAGATCAAACAACACTTTATTAGTGCAAGAAGAAACATGTTTTCATAAGCTAGCTTTAATTCATCCCCAGATAAGTTAATTCTCCCCTTTCCTCGCTCAGAAATCTTACTGCAGAATTAGTCGCTCCATAAGGATACACTTCCTGTTGCTGGCTAAACTGATCTGTAGTCAAATTCCACTCTTCTCTTCTTGGAACAACATTGTCCTATAGCTCAAGTAGCTAAACTTTACTGACAAAACATTTACAGTAGGAAAAAAAAGCAATCAGAAAGGAACATTTCAATCAGCTTTGGTTATGAAACTTATCTGGCTGCACTGGACCACTCTAGAAATAAGATCCAAGGTTACAGATAAATGTGACACCTGTCTGACCTCTGAATCCTCAAAGATCTTTTCTTGCTCAGTGATGTCTTAGCCCATAACAAGGATTTCAGAGAAGCAAAAATTTTCAGCCTAAGACTTATGAATCCAACAATGCAATTATGGAGCTCTTTCTTCAGTTCTGCACAATTTAAATAATCAACACAGAAATGTCAAACTCAGGATTCATCTTTATTTTGGCAGGTGATGCTAATGCAGCATTTCCTTTCTGCTTCTCTACAGGTCTGACACCAAGCCAGATGGATCATCTAGAAGAAATCTCACACTGGCTTTGCATGAAATTCTTATATTCTGGTTTCAGTTCTTTGCATTACATTAATGTGGGTCTTACTTACTTCAGTGCTATATTGTTACATGCAAGGTGTATGAACGCAGACTTATTTATCCATACAGAAAGTTAATAAGAGCTGTGGGTGCAAAGAACTTGATGGTGTGTGTTAGTATGTGCTAGATTTTAATTTTAAAAGTTGAATAATACTCTAAATGCACATACATATTTTATCTAGAAAGACAAAACCTGCATAAGAATTTTGAAGTTGCTCAGAAGGAAACTTATTAGCTTTGTCTTTCTGATTATTTTTGTGATTTATAAACATTTATAAAGAAACTGGAAAAAGTTTTAAGACAATTGAAAGTTTGCTGCATTTTTAATAATTGTATTTGTTTTTATTATTATTAATTGTGCTTTCCTGATACTTAAAATTTCAAAGCTAAGAGCTATGAAAGCATTTTCTCAATTTCATCAAATAATGAGTTGCAGATCAAACAATCCTAAATTAATAACAATGGCAAATGCCCCTGGAACTGCTCTTGAACATAAAAGGAAACAACTCAATTAAACAAATGTTATGTCATCAAGAACCTCTATAAGAGCTATGCCACTGATCACAGCTGTGTAATTTTTCTCATCACTATTAATAATAAGCAAAGTTAAAATGCATACAAAGATTTAATTAAAAATCTGTGTAATTCTGATGTGATTTCTACAGCTCACTGCTCATCAAGCTTTTTAATATTTAGGCCAAACCCACATGAAACCATATAAAAATGAAAGCAAAAGGGAGAAGAGAGAGGAAGAGAAAGAAGAGCAGGAGTATATTAGAATAAAATACAAAGATGAAGTTTCCAGCAAAGATGAAGTTTCCAGTGTATACACATGGTGTGTCTGGTGGACAGGATGGCTTGGCATAGTCTTCTTCTACAGGGGGTGGCTGTTTAGAGGGAAGGAGCTACAACAACTCTTGAAAACAAAAGAATCGTTTCTTGCAGGCTTTTGACACAGCTGGTAGTATTTCCTGTTTGGATAAATGCTTAAAATTATTTGTTAAAGCATAGGTTAATATCTCTCTGTCATATATATGGACATTGTCTCTTGGCTGCTGCCATAAGCAACAGTACAATGCTGTCCTTCAGAGGAGCAAGGCTACCCAGGCAAAAATGAATATTGGCACTTTTTTTTTTTTTTTCCCCTGGTGTATTTTCCCTGTATCTTCTATTGATGAAATATGAGGGAACAAGATACAATGTGACAGTGCTATGGGAGCATTTAGCAAGTGAGCCATAGGGATGAGGAGAAGTAGCTAGCTAAAGACTTCAAGTTGGGAGATCCTCAGTGGGCAAGAGATGATAGGTGGACAAGCACCAGGCTCTGGAGCTCATGCAGGTGCAGGATAGCAGATTATGTTTGACAGGCACAGACTCTAGGACATAGCCTCCTTCACCTGAAAGCAGGTGTCCAGACTGTTGTGTATCAGAACCTGAACATGCCCATTGGTGACCTGTAGCTAACAGTGTTCCCTGGCAGTCAGTACTGCATCCAGTCTTGTTCAACATCTTCATCAATGACCTGAGTGTACCCTCAGCAAGTCTTCTGTTGATACAAAACTGAGGATTGGCTGATACACCAGAACACTGTGCTGCCATTCAGTGAGATCTGGACAGACTGGACAGCTGGGCAAAGGGGAACCTAATGCAGTTCAACAAGGATAAGTGTAGAGTCCTATACCTGCGAAGGAATAACCCCATGCACCAGTACAGGTTAGGGGTTGACCTGCTGGAAAGCAGCTCCATGGAGAAAGACCTTGGAGTCCTGGTGCACAATAAGTTCTCCATGAGACAGCAATGTACCCTCAAGGCCAAGAAAGCCAGTGGTATCCTGGGGTGCATTAAGAAGTGTGTGTTCAGCAGGTCAAGGAATGTTCTCCTCCCCAACTACACTGCACTAGTGAGACCATATCTGGAGTACTGTGTCCAGTTCTGGTCTTCCCAGTTCAAGAGGGACATGAAAATACTAGAGAGAGTCCAACGGAGAGCTAAGGAGATGATGAAGGGACTAGAACATCTCTCTCATGAGGAAAGGATGAGAGACATGGGGCTGTTTAGCCTGGAGAAAAGAAGCCTGAGAGGGGATCTTATTAATGCTTACAAATATCTGAAGGGTGGGGGTCAAGTAGAAGGGGCCAGTCTCTTTTCAGTGGTGCCCTGTGATAGCATGAGGGGTAAAGGTCACAAACTGGAACACAGGAAGTTTCATCTCAACATGAGGAAAAACTTCTTCCCTGTGAGGGTGACAGAGCCTGGAACAGGCTGCCTAGGGAGGTTGTGGAGTCTCCTTCTCTAGAGACTTTCAAAACCCACCTTGATATGCTCCTGTGTGGCCTGCCTTGGGTGGCAGGGGGCGTTAGATTAAATGATCTCCAGAGGTCCCTTCCAACCCCTAACATTCTATGATTGTATGAGACTATGATTACCTCTGATGGAGTACAGGTGATCAGCTTAGGTATGAGCATCTGTGTGCCAGATGTTTAAAACTGAACGAGATGGATAAAATGCAGTGAAACAGGATTGGATGAGAAAGTTGAGAGCCTAAAAGAGAGTACTCAAAACCAAGCTATATAAGAGGATGACTTCTATGAGTGCAGTCTGAATGCACTGACCTGCAGAGCTCTGTTGAAATTATAACTGGATGAGAGGGATGCTCTGGGAGATCACAGGAGGAGAGATTTGTTTGGTCAAAAGGGGGTTTTCAATATCAGTGCAGGAGAAAAGAAGTGTAGTCAATAGGGACAATCTGAGGGTTGTAGGGAAGGGAGAGCAAACTGAGGGGAATGTGGATTTGGGTTGGTGAGGCAACAGGGCATCAAGTGGGTGAGGTGTAAAGGTGGTAAGGTCCAAGACAAAGGAAACTTTTAAATGAAGCATATGTCACTGCTTGATCAGGAAGATGGCAAGAAGTATTTCTTCCTTAAACCTCCACTGTGCAGCCCTGAATTGTCTCCTCTTCCTCACTACTTACCAGCAGCTCAACACTGGGATTCAGAGCCCTGTACCTTCTCAGCCTGTGTGTACCATGTGCCCTCTTCAATCTCGTTGCGTTTAATACCACTACACCTGTTTTGGAACAAGCACACTTAATCTGGAGGCCAGTGTGGGGTTTTAATCAGCAGGGAATTTATGGAACAATAATCAAAATAAAATATTTTCCTATCTTTGAAGAAAAAAAAGAGTATTTTATTTAAAAAAAAAATAATTCAGGGGCATAACTATAAAATTGAAACATTTTCATTTAGAGAGCTCAGACTAAATCTTGATGCTGACATGCTAGACCTGATTTTCTCCTCCCTTAGCTTGTCAGCCCATTTTTATAAGATCTGTGGTGAAGTATGTAGCAAACATCTCAATAAACATAATTTTGTAAATTATGTGTGGTAACAGAATTATACTTTCTCCCATTTCCTTGCTCTGGAAATTGATCATTTTTTTTATGAAGATAGGTAAGACTTGAAGCCTATCTGCAAATTAAAACCTCGCTGACAGCATCACCAGATGATTTACAAAGTCAAGTATCTAATTACTTTCATAAATATTCATTCTCATGTTCACAGTTATGGAGGAGAGAAAGTGAACACATTGATTAATCAATTGATAGTATCTGATTCATCTGGCTATATAAATGGAAAGAAAAGATAGCAGAGTAATTGCCAACAAATATAGGCTCTAGCAGATTGCATTGTTTAGGAATACTAACATGAAATGAATAAAAAAGTAATGATAAAAATTAAAGGATGCTTGAAAGCAAAAGGAGCCATGCACACAAAGTAAACAGATTTTGCATATCAGTCACCCCTGTTGCATAGTTCAGGTGACAGAGTAAAATTCATACATCCTTCTGAAATTCTTCTTAAAATCTGCCTTTTTAAATTTTACCAAACTTGAGACATTGCAGCTGAATGGTCTGATTCAAGCTGCTTTTTTTTTTTTTTCTCGGACATACAAAAAATGGCTAAGCCTTTTCCACAAATACAATTACTAAGAAATAATTTCTTTATCTGCACTAACAAAAAAAAAAAAAAAAAGGAAAATAACCCCTCAGTTGCTGATGCTAATGGCTATTAGATCTGTAGTAGGAACAATGTCTATCAATTTTGAGTTAGAACTTTATTCTTGAAAGGTTAAGGAAGCACTTCTGGATTTGTGTGCAGTATAAACCTTCAGAAAATTGCAAGTTCACATTAGAAACTTGCCGTGTCGTGATAGATTCAGCATCAACACAGTGTCCTGGAGTGCCTGCACCTCCTCTTGGCTGTAGAAATGATCCACTTTGGGGGCCTGATGACACTGGTGGGCCCTATAGTTCCTGGAAAGTAGGAGACAGAGATGTGATTGAAATCTCCTCGGGCAGGTAGGAATTTTTTTGACTTCTCTCTCCAGCAATTCTCGATAGGCTTTGGAAAACTGGTTCCTAATTTAGGCACTTCATCTATGCACCACCTATTAAACTGTGAGGGTCAGGTCAAAGTAAGAAGCAGTCATGAGGAGTTTATAACTATAACAGACTGTCAGAGTTGAGGAAGTAAGGCAGGTATTGAGGGAAGGGTTTGTATGAAGCCAGATGTAAAAGGCTGGAAAACAACATAATTCCCTGCTCCCATCCTCTGTCCCCTATCAGCAAGACCACAGGGCTTATCTGAGGCCACCTCCTGACAAATCCTGCTTGCACTGCTTGAATGAATCACCTTATTGACTTTATGGCTTTGTGACTATTCACGCCTTCACACCTTATAATTATGATCTTGTAACTTTTATTAATGCACTGCAAGCTCCTTGTTCTTTTTGGTAATTACTGCTAATTCTGATGATGTTTTTTCATATGCTAATATAATCTCCACTAGAGAATGATACTGAAAGACTACCTTTATCCATACAGAGGTCTATTTTCTGGGGGTTTGACTTCTGCTCTTTGCAACTAGAATTTTTTTCCTTCCATCTTCTTACATTTAACACTCATTATGGAAGCACTTTGCTTTTGCAGTGCACCCAAGGGAAAGTCAGGAAAGAGAATTTGCAGGAAGGAAATATACCCATGGCTTTGACAAAGAAGTAATTCATTAATGCATTCTTGAGGTAATTAAATCATCCTGATATTCCTAGCATAAGAGAGTTACCATGTGCTTAACACAGTAGTAAATGTGCACCATCCTGTATATTACAGACTTTCCTGTACATTATGGACATATTTCCATTTGTCTTTATAGTGTAAGTCAGATATATGTATATTATCTATACAATTAGTATACCTTTGTAAGAAAAGTTATGTATGTGTGTCTGTGTTACAGTCAATAACCAAAATTAAGTCCAACCTTTCCCTACTGTGCTACCATACAGTAGTAGTACTGCATAGCCTGTCACTTTTCAAGAGGTATAATGACATATTGACGTAGTTTGTTTTGTTGGTTTTTTTTTTTTTTTTCAGGATTATTCAATGATTTTAGCAGTAGCAAGATAATAAACGATATGTGTATATAAATAAATTTTCCACTAAAGAAGTAACATGGCTGTATACAAAATTTGCCTCTTACTGAAGTCCTTTCATGTTCCAAATCACATGAATTCCTAGGAATAGGAAGTTTTGTTTTGGGAGTCATATGTAAATAAAGCAGTCGAAGAAAAAGATTTTTGCTTCAGAGCTCCCAGGCTATATGGTAATGCATCCAGGAATGGAGTAGTCCAGCTGGATCCTGAGCTAAGGATCCATTTAGGATGTTTAGGCTTTTCTACATCTATTGTACATTGCTCTTCCAAAACTAATTTTTTACTTGCTATATTTCAGCTTCACAGTCCCATTAGTCTGCATAAAATAAGCACACACAGAGCTTTGCAGAAGTCCTCATAGTGGGTCCTGCAGCCTTTTACATCCTGTATCAACCACTCTTACTCTGCAAGCAAGAAGTCATGTGGTGCACTCTGAATGCCAGTCCCAGCATGCTCAATGTACTTATGGTCATAGGTTGCAGTGGCTGGTTTGCATAATTGTGGCTCTCCAGTGCCACTTTATATCTTCATTTTCAAGTCTATAGTGCAGTAAATTGGTTCCCAACAGGCTGTGAATAAAACACTATTTTTTTGGATGCTACATTTGTTTTTATGATAAAAATGCATTATGTGCGAGAATGCATAGAGCCAGCAACATAGTTATGGTTCCCAGACTCCATCTGGGGGGAGGGATAAGCATGACCATTTTCTAACATTAATGACTCCCAAACTGTGGTCTGTGAAACTGCTTGTGTCCCAGCCATGAAGCTTTACTGAAAATTGGAGCTGTGTGCTAGACTCTTCCAAGCTTTCAGGGACCTTTTGATTAGTTAATTAAGAAAATAATGCAGTCAACATCTAAGAAGCTTTCTGAAATTCTATAAGGTTTTGCCCTGCTTATTCCTCTTGACATATTTTTTGCATTAAGTTCAGTCCTGATCATGATGAAAATTACAGAGGTAATGAATTTAGGGTGACTTGCTCAGCTGACACTTGGATTAGCTCCTTTGGTTTCACAGAAGTAGCAGCATATGCTATGAGCTGAGTTTTGAATTAATTCACCAGACTTTTGCTGGTTTACAACCATGAACAGAATTTAACCCAAAATAAAACCTAGAAGATAAACGCCTGGAAACAAGAGAGACAAATAAGTTAACAAAAACTATTGTTTTCCTTTCTGACTACGTCCACAAATTCTAGATGACCTTAGAAGAATAATCTCCTAGGAATGGAAACCTGAAAACTCATTACTAGTAAGAAAGGCTTTAGAGGACAGAGTTTTATTGCATTTTACAGAAGTTAATACCTCTCTCCTCTGACCCGTTTCACTATTATCAGATTAAATACATTCTGTATAGAAGAATTCTGATTCAAGTGTCATCAGAAGCAAATAATATTTGGAGAAGGGCTTCCTAGTACTCTTTTTTTTTTTAATTCAAGAGCTTTATTAAACTCAGCTAAAACACTGATTAAGCTGACCTAGTGGACTGAAGGTCTGACAAAGGTGAAGATTTGAGAGCAGGCTAGCTGACTAAGTCTGGATTTGGTCATTTATGTTAATCCTCCCTAGATATATTCAAGGCAAAGTTACTTTGTTATATGATGCATTATTTTTTTTTCTAGCATCTTGGGGACTGGAGCAAAGCTTACCCATGTAGAAGTCTAACTTTTTGTCGAATACTTGGACAGGTGTTTGGATACTCCTTGAGCTATCATAACTTTCAGCATATTTTTCATCCTATTCTGAGGAAAATGCAAGAACCCTTTAAGTGTTTAGTTAACCAAAGAATGCCATGTCTTCACCTTTTCTTGATGTTAGTGAAAGTTAGATGACTCAACAGAAAACAGGTATGTTTTATACTGGTTTTCTCCCTTTTTATAATAGAGAAGCAACTAAACAGATGATTCAAATACCCAACATTAGCAAAGTAATGTACTCCAAATACTGAGATGGTTAAGTATTTATACAATTCTGTGCAACTCTCAATTGTTCTATGAATTAATATGTTTCTTTTTCCCTCATTATTTCCATGAATGTGCCTGAACAGCAAGTTTAGGGATGGATGAAGGTTCCTTTAGATCTGCTGAATCTTCTGAAGAACCTTCTCCAAGTGTCTGTCTGGAGGTGGACAGTGGTTGTGAATCCAGACCTTGTAGCAGTACCTGTAACTAAGGCTGTTTTATTACATTACTACACACATACACTGCCCAATGTCATAACCTCACTGAAACATGCCTGATGCTAATGAGGAAAAAAAAAAAAGTAGTATCATTCTGAGAGTGTGCTGTCTAATTGAAGATATGAACAAAGACTGAGATAAAGGAAGAGTGCTGGTCAAGAGCATGAGGCACGTGAGGGGCAAAGGCAAATTAGATTTGTTGAGTCTCAGTGCAAGATCATGTCTACATGATTATGCTGCTTCCCTGTGTTAAAGTTAGTATGGCCAGGAAAGATCAAAGCATTAACATTGCTTGACTATAGTAGGGGGATACTGGAACAAACTTCTGTTCAGAGACCTGGAGGAGAGTAAACTACTTGTTTTTAAGATGGACCTGGATAACTTTATGTAGAAAAAATTTAATGAGGAGCTAGAGTGTATTGAGTGATATAGGATGTCCCTCTGAAATTCTGTTCTAATGCCCCTGTAAAATGTCTTAACTTTCCTAAACATATATTTTACAGTAATTTCTCTCTTTCCCTTTAATAATTCTTGTTTGCATTGTTTCCTTTAGTCCCTAGATTAATATTTGAAAAATACCTTGAAACTGAAAAAAATTGTATAATTTCTATTATTATTTATTCTTGTCTCTTCAATTGTTGGCACTTGAAATGTATGAGAGAGATTGAAAATATAGCAATTTAAATTTCTGTTTCTTACTTTGAGGTGTATCTACTTTTTTTTTTTTTTCTTATGATGCCCAAGTAAACACAAAAGGTAGGTTTAAAAATTAGTTCTGAAGATGCTTCCACTTCATATTTAGATGTACACAGCCAATAAGGCAGTTTCAAACATGGTAAAAAGCTTCCAGATTTGAAATCTCTTAAGAATTTTTTTTTCTACTTTTCCTCCAGTACAGACACAAACAAAACTAAACCCAAGCCAAGAAAATAAAACAAATCTGCAGTAAGTCAAAACTATTTCTTAATCTATTCTTGGGGCTACATATTTCTGGCAAAGCACCTTCTGAAATGAAGGGGCTTGCCTACAACACAGGCACAGCCTCAGCTTTATTGCTCAGAGTAGAGGGAAATCAATACCTTAATAGTGGTATTTTGGGACCATTGATATGAAAGTTCATAGGAAAATGGAAATGAGAGAAAAATTGCTCTGGTAAACTAATAATGTGCTTGAGCAATATAAATGTGCTTGGGAGCTTAGGACACTGAAAGAGGGTCTTCTTAATTAAATTATAAATGTTTTTAAATAAGAGGAAAGTACATTTATCAAAATTAAATATTTCAAAAGAACCGGCAATATGGCCAAATAAGAGCTTGCTACTAGTTGATGTCAAACAGAAGAGGTCAGGAGAGGGTTTACTATCAGTTGAATGAAGAAGGGGATATTTGCATTATACCAAAGCTTCTGCCACTGACAGCAATGTGGAGCCCAATGATCACAGCTGGAGCATCTGGCACTACCAAACAAAGTGGGGAGTTGTCATGGAAGGAGGAGAGAGAACTTGAGTTCCTTCTGCAGAGCTCCTCAAATTGTTGCACCGACATATGTGGTGGCACCTTATTTTCATAGGTCTGTGCTTGCTGTGGTCCCATGTGAGTCTCAGCAAGAGAGGCTGATTCTTAGTATGTCTCCACAGAGGTGATGTAATACCAGTTTACTGTCTGAAATAGTTATTCCAATGCTGCTCTAGAGGAGTGTTATATGGTTTCCTTCTACCTTTCAATTAACCCAAATGAGTCCTGGACACCCCAGGTGTGCCAAATCCTATTGCTTTTTCTTAAGCAGTAGCCTTTAAGAGCTCCCTTCTTTCTTACATTATAAACTTCAGCTCAGCAATAGTAAAGATCTCGAACTGACAGACTGCAATTTATCTGTCCACATTAGACAGACACCACTGGTGTCTTTCCACATCATGAAACAAAATATACTTCTTTGAGCTGAAGAATGGGCCTATTGCCTAGAAAATTATAAAATAAGAACTGCATATGGAATAATTTATAGTAGTCATGTAGAAAAGATACAGGGCTATTTTGATCCACCAGCTATGTCCTGTGAGGGTGAGAAGGAGTGCCCACATCCTCATCTGGCTAAAATGAGCCCACCCCAAGTTGTTATTGTGGTATATTCAGGTATGAGGTATATTTTAGAATCAATACCTCAGGTAATATGTTCATATAGGAAACAAAAACCATAGAATTCTCAGAAAGACCTAAGATTAATGTCTCATCCAGCAATATTTACAAATATAGCCCCTTAATTAGGAGAATGGTAGCTCTGAGTTTCCTCTGCAATGAATACAGAAAGTGAGCATTCTAGAGAGCTGCATCTTTGCTCTAAATTCTGACTTGGCCTCTGCAACCCACTCTGTTTTACCCCTCTTGACCATAGAAAGAACTTAGGACAGCTGTTACTAATTGATGCATCTCGTGTAGCTGCCTGAAGTCGGATAGATCTGGGGGTCTTGTAGCTAGAGGAATGATAGCTTTCAATACATCCTCTTTAGCTCCTACATTTAGGATTTCAGATCAGAACTGAGATTTTTCTGATTTCTTTCTTTAGGGCAATGGATATTTTAGGAAGGTTTTATCATGTCTTTGACTTACATGCATGTTAAGGAGTTCTGTGTATCTTTTTCTTGGTGCCTAGTCTGTAAAGTAAAATCTTAGGAGGGATTAGCAGAAGGTTCTTGACAGAATGAAAAATTCCAGCCATTGTAGAAGAGGTAAAAGAAAAAAAATCTAATTATTTCTAACTTGGAATCTGGTATGTCCATAGAGAGGATTTTATTATAAGATGTGTTCTTCAAGGTTTCACTGACCTAGGAGGTCTCTTCTTGTCATGCTGGTGGTTCTGTTTTGTTGAGGGAAGACAGGATTTGCAATCAGAAGTGCAATATTTCATTCATCATCAAAAATACACAAAGTGCTGTAAGCATACTGGCTCATCCTTGTAAAAACTCTGAGGATCTCAGAGTTTAGAAATACTTGGGCTCAAGGAGACAGCTTATCCTTTAACTGAACCAGGGTCTTCTTCAGTGAAAAGCATGAAATTATTCTCATGCAAAAGTGTCTGTGGCACAGAACTGGAGATTTAATTCTACATGCAGTAGAGCAAAGAACACAAATAAAAAATGTCTGTTAGAAAGCATTCCATTAGGGTGATACGCTATCTGTACACATTCATCTTCCTCTTTATTCATCATCATTTGTAAAGTAGTATTATTCCTTGCCATCCAGTAGTGCTCATGTCATCTTTATCCACAATATTAAGCAGATGTCTCTGAGTGTAATTAAAGAGATAAAAAAAAAAAAAAAAAAAAAGAGAGAGAGAGAAAAACAATGTTCTTTTTTTGATAAAAGATGCAGAATGAGAGAGACAAAATTATTCTTTCAGTTTGTGAGCTGGTATTTCTTGACATTTGCATCTAAGAATAAAGGGTCAGATGATAGGTCTTAAAATATACACATTTAATTTTTTCAGTACTAGAGGCATAGACAGGGAATTTGTCCCTCATGCTTTTCAAGGAAAAAGAAAGTTGGGAATGTGGTCAGATATTTTTTTCAATTTGTGCTTATGTAAAAAGTATTTTAAATTTTAAAATTGTCAAAAAATGGCTTTCAGTTGTGCAAGGCTGTTTGCAAATGTCTGCTATAAATCACTATTATCTTTGTGAGTTACTTGTTTAGTTTGCCTCTCACCATAGTCCCCCAGTGCATGATTTCAAACTAGAGCACTGTCAATTTAAATTACATATTAGGAAGAAGTTCTTTATTATGAGGGTAGTGAGACACTGGAACAGGTTGCCCGGAGAAGCTGTGCATACCTTATCCCTGGAAGTGTTTAAGACCAGGCTGGATAAGGCTCTGAGCATCTTGGTCTATTGGGAGGTGTCCCTGCCCATAGTTAGAACTAGGTGATCATTAAGGTCCCTTCCAACTCAAGCCATTCTATGATTACAAATAAAGTTTAAGTTAATAAGTTTATCTTAAAAACATCCTCTCTTCTCCCCTGGGCATCCTAAGGGTGGGGTGCCTGGGCAGAAGGCCATGTTTCACAGAGGACATGTAGCTATTCTGTAAATTACAGGGCAAGAATAATTTCTGCCATGCTGTCTGGGCATTTGACTTCAAGCATCAAAGTCTGCTCTGAGCAGAGGCTCAGGAAGGGTGCAGATGGGGCCAGGCAGAGCAATGCAGTGTTGCTGCTGGATTAGCTGGATTGCTTCAGAAGTATTCATTCCATATTGCACCTGAGAACAGCTGGTTTGCAGCTGTGACACCCTGTGGAGTACTGGCAGTCAGCAGCCATGTGTCATGGCTCGTGCTTCTATCAGCCATAAGATACTCTTTTGGAAATATCTGTAGGGGTTGATTGATTTCTCTGCAGAACACTATAATTCAATCCTATTATTATGATCATTCTTATTACTGTAAGGCATGAAGGTCTCAGCCAAGATCAGAGCTGAAAACTTTTACAACAAGAGTCAGTGCCAATGCTCTCAGAAGATGCTGCTTCAGTATCTTGTTCACTACTGTGCATATAGTAAATGCTGTTTCACATTTATGTGCAAGTTTGGCGAATAGAATTCTGCATTTAGATCTTGATCAGAGCAGTGGCTCAGGGTTATACTGGTGTAACCTCCAGCTTCTAATACATTTTTTATAGATTCATAGATTTTAGAGCCAGAAAGAAATCATTATATTATCTAGTCTGACCTTCCGCATCTTACACACTTAGGCCATGAAATTCACTCAGTTACTCTTCACTTGAGTACTGAAAAATATCTTGCTGAAATGCCTCCATCCTTTAGCTGAGGGACAGTTTACCCCTTCTCCTGGAAATTCACTTCAGTGGGTAAGCACCTTCACTTTTGCAAGAATGCAACTTATTACTGAGAGGATTTGGTGTGGAGAACCTTCTATCACTCATTCCTCTGAAGGTTTTCTCTACTGGATTAGAGAGCCCTTTGCTAACTGGCATTTTCAGATTTCAACTGCAAGTCACTTCACAGTTTTATTTTTGATAAACTTGCTAGATATCAGAAGAAAAAGATAATACTGTATCTTGTTTTATTAACTCCAGATGATCATTTCCTACCCTTACTGAAGTTGTCATTGCTTTAGGTTCAAGTCGGTGACCTGAGACCTAATGTTCTGTATTTTTTATGCTTGTGTAAACTACAGGCATTCCAACTCCTGCTCAATATTATTGCTATTAATATTGTATGCTACTATAGCTCCTAATCTCTGAATGTTTTCTTAAAAAGAGAAGCCAGCCATAAACTTCATCATCTGAGTTAAATGTGGACTTTCCTCTTTACATGTTTTTCAACATAATTTGAAATGTTTCTAAGAGTTGGGCAAAAAATCCCAGCCAAAGTCACCAACATGAATGGTGACTGGCCATTTCCATTACCTTAAAATTGTCTGTCAGGAAGCAACAACTCTGGTCCTCAGGGAGTAAAAGAAGATTGCAGAATAGTAACCATTATACTGAGCTATCCTGCCCTGCATCCTGCCCTGCATCCTGCCCTTGAAGCAGTCAACTGTGGATGTAGCAGGAAAGAATATGAAAGATCATTCTTCATGTGCCCTTTCAGTTCCCACAGTTAGTGGTATATCGGAGATTGGACCATCATATTAAGTCCCCTCTGGCTGGCCTCCTACAAACCTTTGTCTATTTTTGAACCCAGTCCTGCTCTGCAGAAGAGAAGATTCCACAATTTAAGTACACTTTGGATGGCAAGCATGACAGTGCCCTTTTTGAGGTTTAAACCTGTCACCTCAAAATATGATGTGCCTCCTCATTCCTGTTCTTTGAGGAACTGTGGGCAGTTTTTCTCCACTTTCTTTGCAGTTTTCATAGCTGTAGAGGTCTCCCTCAGCCCAGCAGCTGTTTAGTTTCTGAGAAGAGACTTATCTAGTTAGTTTTCAAGCAAGGGTCCTATAGTTATGTAGAATATCAGAGTCCAGAGACAGGAGGACATCCAGAGACAGCCATGAGTCCAGAAGGTGAGCATGCAAAAGGGTGCCTGGTTTCAAGGCTGAGCCTAATATAATTTTCAGTTGGACCGAACAGCAGCCCTACTTTTCTAGGACGTATTTGTTCTGACTGGTTTTACACCTCAGTTTTCCCTGCCCAATTCATTATGTAGATGCACATTGCACCCACCAACAATCTGCAGTGCCTCTGAAAAAGTATCTCCAGTTATTACAGTCACCTACATAACTGAAAGGATGTTATTGGCATCTGATGCCATTTCTTTGTCAAAGACAAACAATTTGCAATCAGAAGTGCAAGAGGAATGCTGGATTTTAAGTGTAGCGATCGTAGATGCAGCTGCCACCACCTTATGTTCCATTTCAAATGATTAATAATATTTGTCAATTCCAATGTGTCACTGTGCTCTATTGCTGTACAACATGCTCTAAATGATGGCACTCTCTTTTGGATTGGCCTGATTAATGATGGATGAATCTGTTTTACTTTATTGTAAGCCTCTCTTAACTGAATGGCTTAGGTTAAAAGAGAACAACCTCCACCAAATGTTATGAATTATGCCATCATTTAAAACATGTTTTCTTCCTCTTGTTGCTAACAGTTTAGTGACAATACCTGAAGAATTGAACTTAATTGCTTCTGATCAATCCCTGCTCCTCCAAATATAAATATTCACCCATTTTTTATCCCTTAATTTTATGATTTCATTTTCTGCCCGGTGATGAAAGTGTCCTTCTGTCATTACAGTGCTTTATGTTCTGCAACAGATCATTTCAACACTGTAGATGCCCATCTTGTTCCTCGTGAAAATGGCTCAGAACGTTACAAAACCCTTTAATGATTTATCATGTTTTCTATTCACCCATTTGAAGAGTTAGTTTGATGTAATGGCTGCAGCACCAGTTTGATGGGTATTTAAACTCTACATAGCTCTATTGTTATGCAACCCGAGGCTTTGTTTTCACATCAGTTGCTTGTCCTATTCCTTGTCAGTCTTGTTTAATTAGCTTATATTGTCCTGTGTGGCAAGGACTTTCAAATGTTAGTTGTTTGCTTAGTGTTTAGCACAAGGGTGCCACTATCTTAGGTATTGTAATGTACAGCATTACAGCAATATTAATAGTTTAACAGAAGACAGCAAGAAAATCTTCACAGTTTTCTCTTTCCTAATTAGTATTACCCGGGTATTCTCTGTAGTCAGCACTGGCAACCATATGCTAATGGAAATGACTTACAAAAACTAATCGCAGAAGTTTAAGGGTTGACTACTGAAATCAGTTACAGACCTGATGAAGAACAGTCTTTATGCATTCAAACCTGACCAAATATATTGCTCTAGTAAGAAATATGGCTTCTGGCTACAAATGTTTCTCTAGATGTCATACTTGCCACAACCTGTAGAGGAATTTGGGGGAGGCTTGGTTGTCTCATCCTTCAGAAGATTGCAAGGACGATGTGAACTATAAGGAGTGGGACCAACAAATCTTTATACAGAGTCAGAATTGGTTTCAACCAGAAACATTTTCTCTTCTGAAACTCCGATTAAGTCTTTCTTTGCTGTCATTCAAACCGTAAACAGATCCAACATTTCTGGTCTTGGTAGCAGACATGGGATATTCTTCTCACAAAGCTCAGGATTTTGTCTTTTGGAATATCTCACTGACCCCCTTCTTCCCACTCAGTCTGAAAGAAGTGAAGTGACATTTTTAACCCTTCTTAATTGAAGCAACTAATGCAGTCACCTAAATTAAAGACATTTCCTCGAGTTCCTATGCATTTTATATTGTAAACACATGGTGAATTTAGTAAAACTCAGTGAGTGCTTGCCTAGGATGTATAAAATCTACAAGTCCTACCAGCGGACTGCTCCGAGCAGCATAAGCTATATATACATAACCATCTCATACACCCCTGACCCTTGAGAGTTTTCTACTTGATAAAATTTTCAGGAAATTTCTCAGATTCAAATGATTTTATATTTCTGCTAGCCTGATAGAGAAGTCCTCTCACTAAGATAAGCACAATTCAAATAACAAAAAAAATTTGTAATAAAGGGAAGTGGACCAAACAATCGAAATTCGGAGAAACATATGAGTTATAACATATGAGTAAATGACAGCTGGCTTCACAATGATCAGTTCTGTTTTATCCATTCTACCGTTCCTTCTTGCATTTTCTTCTCTGACACATATCTGTTGACTTCCAACAGCTGAAGAAAACAAAGAAATGCAAAATAAGTTTGTGTTTTCTCCATGAAATCAACAGGTAAGACTGACAGTAGCTACAAACCAACTCTGTTTAGTCAGAAAGTATAATTTTAATACAGTAATCTCAGGGTACATAAGCACCATGTTGACTCATGATGTATTACTCAAATATTGTAATATGTTGTTATTCTTTATATTTGTAAGAAGCTTCCTTCCTGAAGCTCAGCTGGGCTCAGGATGTTTCACATTCACCTCAGAAACACTGCACAAACTTTCTGGTGAGCTCATGTTTAGCCAGGTCTGACTCACTCTTTTTATTCACCAAAAAAGCAGATGGAATTAATGGTGGTAGATATTTCCTTTATTCAAAATTGGTTGACCTTTAAACTCCACAGGAAACCTTGCCTTAAGGAAACTAGATGTTCTTCACAAAATTAAGGTATTTTTGCTTTCCTCCCACATAAAATGAACAAATTATATATTCCATTTCTCGGTCTAGACCACTTTTATTTTGGAGAACAAGGGATGAAGAAACATAAGATGTCTATGAATGTGAGGGAAAGTACACAGTGATTCACTGTAACAATTTGCAGAACAACATAAAAATAGTGGTTGAGTCACAGCTGACCTTTCAGAAAATGTAGATCCTCATCTACATTTAAAAGGGTGCAGTATACTGAAACCAGAATGACAAAAGCTTCATCATATTACCAAAGTCTTGCATTAGAATTAAGGTAGTAGAAGGGCTTTTGTTCTGTAGGGTGCCAAACTAAATTGATCTATTGTCATTCTTGTGGGGATTTTTTTTAGTTTTGTTTCTTTTTTTTCCCCCCTAAACTCTTATATTCTTCTGGTTATGTGACTATTTTTATTTAGGCAGTTTGAGGTAGCTGCTTTAGCCCAGGTCTGATTCCAGCAGAATCATTATCACATTTGAGGAAATAGATTGGACATAGGATTTTTGCCTTTTTTTTTTTCCAATAAGTCATATTTGGTTTTGCAGTCTCAATTTGAGAATTTAGTACTGTGACTGCTTCTTTCTCCCATGCAGGTGAAGTCAAACACTTCTGCTCACTGTTAAACTACTTACAGAGCAGTTCATATCTCAGCCTGGCTTTCATCAGGGTGCCTGCTGGTGTGGTTGATGATCTCAAAAGACCGATTGTAAGAGTTCTGGAAATCCTCAGCTTTCACTGGAGAGGAAAATCTGAATTTTTACACGCGATCCAATTCCAGGAGATGAAGAATGTGAAGCCAAGACTTCCACACTTTGGGAAGGTGTCCTCAATACTGACTTATTGGTCAAAAAAGATAAGAATGATCTTCCATGCCTCTATGGCATTTAGGATGGGAAACAAGATGCTCTGTGCAGAAGGTCTAACCCATAGAAAAATAAGTAGAGGAATGACTTTCTCTGTTGTGCACCAGAGCAAAGAGTGACATTCTCCTGGGGAGGGCCAGCTGGAATGGATGCCTCCTTGCACTGCTGGGAAGAAGTGCACAGAGGCACTCACTTGGCTCCAGAATCCACATGACTGGATATCTCACCACTGCAAGAGGTCCAGCTGATGAAGCTACATCATCTGAAGTTGAAGTGGAGGATCTTAGCGCTGATAAACCTGAGCAGTGATGTGCAAGTCTTTAAAGAGTGTGTTCATAAGACAGGGAAAGCAAAAAGTTCCTCTCTGTCAAGAATCAAATGACTCTTTCCTTGCCTGTAGGTGAATTTAAAGAAGCTTGAATGTTTTAAGGTTTCCAGTAACTCCCTTGTCCTTTCTGAAATTGATCTTCCTTTAGCACATGAGACAATTGAAGCCTCTGTCTGCTTTCTGACTGACTCTTCATTAACCACTTTTCACCGGAAGCAGTTTGTGAAGCCTAGCTATAAGTAATTCTCAGAGAACAATTTGAGTAACCAATTAAGAAAAAATCCTGAAAGACATGCTGTATGGCAAATTATCCATGTATGTAATGAAGAAAAATTACAGAGGACTAGCAGTGGTGTCCACTGTTTCTCTGCATTATCCCATCATTGGAGACAATTACTGGCCTATCAAAACTGCAGTAAAAACAAAAAACAAATTAAGCAATATTTGTACAAGTTCAGGTACATGAACAACTCTGAAGAAGAGTGTTATGTAGGAGAACAAAGATATCAGACCAGCAAGGCATGAAAGAGTTTGCTATAATATGTGCTCCTATTGCAAGGCTTCTTATTACAATTGTGAGATGTTAGTAGTGAACTCCCATGTAAAAAAAGTATTTGTCTATACCAGCTAGGGGACAATGTTGTGGGTTTTTTTGTTTAGCATTGCGAATTCTGCACTGGAGACATTCAGAAATGTGTCAGTGTTTCCAAGCATGCAATATCATTTTCACATGGATGTGACCTTGAAGTATGAAACCTGTCTTTTAGTGTTGAGACACACATGCAAGCATAATTTATTTAATTATTTAGTTATTCAGTTAGGGGAATTCTTAGGTGGTTGAAGACCTAAGGAATGATGGTTCTGCTACAATCTGTCTTGATAGCGGTTTTGCAGTGCACTATATAAATGTGAACTCTGGTACTATCTGGGCTGTCCTTGATATCCAACTGTCAGAGTTAAGCTCCACTTGCAAAATTTCATTGATGTCATTTTTTCGCAATGTTTAAACTGGAGCACTTTTGGAATAAGAAACCTGTAATTAAGTAAGTATTACCTTATCAAGGAGGTTCTGTCTTGCTTTGGAGTGAGTTGCATCTCACCTTACTCCATCTGTGTAAAAAGTAGGACTTGAAGCTAAGCTGCTCTTGTAGGCTGATAGAAGACCCTGAAATAGGTGCCTCAGACTGGTGGGATGAAATTCTTTTAGGAAGCTACCTCTCTGTACAGAGTTCAAGATGACATCTTTAGTGGCAGAGCAGACTGACAGTAAGCCATGGAGGCGTAATTACAGATTGCCAGGTGAGAGAAACTTGGTTCTTTCCAAATCAGCTGGTGCTAATTCCCAACACAAAGAGAACTAGACAAAATTTTCTTTTATGCGCTCTGTTAAGATTGCCCTCTCTTTTTGATGAGAGAGCATTTCTGACTGCCTTTGTTGGACTCAACAGGTTGCAGACAGGCAGCTGACTATCAGAGAAATTATGCTGTTCATGTTCTAGCTGGATGGTGCCTACTAATTGGATGCTGGCTCAAATTACATCTTGACTGCCTGCAGCTGCAAATTTGCAATGCTACATACTTTATATGCCCATTCAATCATATTCACTCAGATTCCTGTCCAATTTTTGATGTTCACAAAGATCCAAGCACCAAGCTTCCAAGAATGAATGTGGGTGGCCCAAGTGCTCACATCACTGTCCCATGATACATTTGGGTTTAACAGACATTCCTAAAATCAACTTGCAGGAGAGAATTCATCTCTCCTCTTTTAGGAATTTACTTTGGAATAGCTAATTTATGTACCAGCTGCTCAGATTTTTGTCTTTGCTCTCCATTTATAATGGATACCTCCTTCTTTTTAAAAATATAAACTCTTTTTAACAAATTATATATCCTGCTGTCCTTTACAGTGTGCATTTATTTAACATAGTTATGCCACATGATGCAAATTATAACTTGGTCTTCTTTCTCAAAGTTAACATAAATCTGAACTTCCCCACTGGGTGTAATCATAGGCCTCATGCATGAGAATTTAGGTGCACTAAGAGAACAAATGCTAATAAAACACTGCTCTGAAGATGGAATATCTTGTGTCCTTTATCTAATTTTCTTCCTTGCTCTTCCTCTGACTTCAGTGTTATAGGAGCTGGACCATTAATTATTTTTATTATACTGACAAATGCAGAGTGAGGTAGTAAGGCAAGTTGGCAGGCATAAAATCCCTGCAAAGATGGAGACTTCACTTAGATAATGGCTAAACCAGAGAAGAATGTTGTGTATTGCTGTCCACAAAGGTCACAAAATAGCAAAGACAGTTATTCCACCTGGTCTACTAGACTAACAAAATGGATTTCACTCCAGTTTTCAGTGCAAAGTCTGGAAAAATCTCTCAAGACTTGGTGTGTCTGTCATTTTGTTTGTTTGTCTGGGTTTTTTTTTATGTATTTATTTATTTTTAATTTTCTTTTTCCCCTTACTCATTGAAGGGGAACAAAAGAGAAAAGGTCACGGTCATCTTTGATCATGACAATGCATTTGTCCTTTCAAGCCTATGCTCCTAAGGGCTTGCTGGGCCATTCTCAAAAGGCTAATGGTGAGGAACTTGTCTATTCAAAAACTCTGTTTCTATTCTTTCTAACATTAACTGCCCAAACATTACCAGTCACTGGTCTCCTTCAGATTACCCACTGTTGGTCAAAATGTAGATGTTGTCTCTGATGCATTAAGAACTGGATGTTAAAGTATGCAACCTCCCTTTCTTCACTGAAGATAATTTTGCAAAGAATCAAAATATCTCAGATACAAGCCTTATTTTTACAGCACAAAAGTCATCATACTTACTCCAAATGATTATTTCCATCTAAATAATGTCTTTGTTGCACAGGTAGAATAGCTTGATCTGGCAAGTCACTTCCAATTTTTATGGATGGCAGGTTTCAAATACCTTGAAAACCCTCAATCTCACTCTGTACACATGTGACATTTCATATTACATCCACTAAGTTTAAACCCACAAAGGCAAATTGCAGATAGCCAAATATCACTTTGTATTGTGTCAGGAAGGGGTTAAGTCTGGGAAAGACTGAGGTCTCAGGAGGACTTCCCAGTAAAGGAGAAACTTTTCAGGAGGAAAGGTTTGACAATATTCAACAGGAGAAAGTCTGAGTAGTGGGAAATTCACTGTTGCCCATGATTTACACTAATTTCTTTTTATAATCTAATGATCTATAGGACTGCTTGTGTATGTGGCTATAGGGTTTATAAGCATGGAAGGCTGCTCATTCACATCACTTGCAGTCAGAGATGGTTCCCCAGGCACATCATGGACATGACCCCAAGCATCTTGACCTCACTGATGGATTTTATCCTCAGGACAGCCCTATGAAGGACAATGTGAACCTCCTTGTATTTAAATGGCTTTCATAAGGTTACAAAGCCAGTAAAAGGGGGCAGGAGGTATGAGACGTAGAGATCAACAGCAAACTCTGACCCTTCCCTTGTCCCTTTGTCAGGGGATGTTAGGTGTCCCCCAGCCCCTGGATGTTTGTGTGCCCTCTGTTTTCTGTCCCCCAAAGTACACTTTCAGTTGCATCCTTCCCTCTTCCAGGGTCTGAGTTTGGGCCCCTATGGCCTCTGCAGGTCCCTCAAGCAGTTTCTTCAGCCTTTGGAAAGAAGAGTTGCAGCTGCACAGACGTGTGGCTCAGACCATGCAGCAAACCCGACAGCTGATTAGGAGGCCTGGCCTCAGACCTCAGCAGTGTTTTGGCAATAAACTAGGAGGGAAAAGACAGTCATCCAACTAATTATTGCACAGATATGCTCCGGTATAGCTGACTGGTCAGACCCAGGAAAACAATCGTCCTTATGGCACCAGTTCATCAGTTAAAGCCCTTAAAATCTGCTTGCAATATCTGCCTCTCCCCTCCCCTTTTCTCAGTTTCCACTGACTTTCTTATTTCTCACTCACTACTAGTAAGTACAACTTGTGGAAATAGCTGAGGAACCCATGCCCTCTCACTTTTCTGCTTGTGATTCATTATCATTAATAACTGGTATATTTTTGGCTTTCTGTCATCAGGCAGCTTGTACCAAATAAGTAGCCTGCCTTTCAACGTTGCCAATCAAGCCTTCCGTTCTGCTTATGGGAGCAGAATGCCTCAGCCTGTTAAAGGCTCCTCTGTCATCCTGCTTCTGCCATTACCCTTACCTAAAGCATATATTTGGACTTGAACCTATGCATGTGTGCATATATCTAGAGGGACACAAAATAAGGGGGTAGCTTGCATTTTCCAAGCGCCCCCCCCCCCCTTTTTGGAGACAGCAGCAAAGTCTGCTGTGACTGCAGCACCGAGAGCAATAAACACACTCCATATGGCACCTGCCTTTTGACAGAGTGCTCCTTGGCTTGGGGAGTCCTGGGACTACTGGGGCAATTTTAAGTGTGCTTTACAGTGATTTTGGTTTTATTTCAACTTTTAAAATCTATGCAGCACAGTGAGGGGATGGAGAGTAGCTGTTAAAATTACATAAATAGTGGTGCCAAACCAAATGGGAAAAGCAGGATGGAGGAGGGAAAATAAAGAGGATGATAAATGTTAACCTTACAAAGATGTGCAGTTTTATCCTTGTTGGTTTCTTTGGTGCTTTTTTTTTTTTTTTTTTTTATGAACTGTGAGGGGTTATTTTTTTTGCTGTGTTTTTTTATTTTATAATTTTCAGGTGGATTT
>JANIJG010025923.1:5022-27052 GCA_024611175.1 Megaceryle torquata
ATGTTGTTGGGTTTTGTTTTGTGTGGGGGTGTTTGTTGTGGGGGGGGGGGGGTTTTGTGGGTGGTGTGTGTTGTTTTTTTTGGGGGGGTGTGGTGGGGGGGGGGGGGGGGCACTTTCCACTTTGTATTTTGCATATCAGCTCCTCTCAGCTTCTTTCAGCTGCTTCCACAAGTTCAGCAGCAATGGTGATGAGCAGCAGATAAAATCAGTGAGAAGTAAGACAGTGGCTGAAACAATACACTGAGGCTCCACCTAAACTCTATACTTATTTGTGCCTTTCATGTCTATTAATTTCAGTTAAGGTAGACACTGGATTAAACATATTGATTCACATTTTGGTTTCTTTCTTTTCAAAATTGTTATTTTAATGCATGACAAAACCAAACCAAACCAAACCAAACCAAAACCCCAAAGCCTTTTACTTTTTTAATAACTGTTGCTTAAATATTATGAGTGAACCCAACAAAAGCTATAGTAGGTATAATTATGTTAGAGATAAAAGTAATGTTATTTAGTCACAAGTTATTTTGAACAAGATTAGAGAAGCTGAGTTACTATGATTTCAGCCTAAACTTTTAAACAAAAGACATTATTACTTGTAACAAAAGTCCTAAAATTCCCATGAAATAAAATAATTTTAACCAGAAGCATATACAGTGACATTTTTCTTACATAATTCAGACTTGTATCTTTTTATAACAGAAAATTTCAGATACATTTATTTTTATATGAATTTTTAATGAAATAGGATGCTAAATCAATTTGACCATATTAATTTTTAAAATCAAACCTTTGTTATTGACAGTGACAGCTTGCAAATATATTCTTATCTTGAATGAAAAATACTCTCATGCATTTTCAACTAATTTTAATTAGTTGCTTTAAACTAAGAATATCATCCTGCAGGTAAGGTTTTGGATAGATATTGGTATTCAATCTGAAAACAACACCGATGGTTCTTCCATGGTCTTTGGAAAAATTATTTATTTATCCTGTGTTTCAGTTCCTTGTCTTTAAAATAGGATTCATATTAATCAGTGGATACTCAAGTATACTAGTTAGATGTTCAAGCTAAATAGTTTGACAAGTTTCAGTTTGAAATTTTCTAATTTACATGGTCTGATGACATTGTTCACTACTATGATATTCATGTAGATAAGATATCCATGTAGATAAAAAATAAACAATTCAAATGAGAAACATGAAAATCTAGTATTTTTAACCTTCAGCAAGTGCTCCAGTCCAATCATTAGTGACTGAAAATTATTTCCATCTGTCAACTGAATAGTACATTTTTTTAGGTGGTCTAAGCTTATTTCTTAACATACAGATGTCTGTATCATTAAAAATCCCCTTCACAATTAGCAC
The DNA here is from genome assembly GCA_024611175.1 of Megaceryle torquata. NCBI lineage: Eukaryota > Metazoa > Chordata > Aves > Coraciiformes > Cerylidae > Megaceryle > Megaceryle torquata. The sequence continues at coordinate 6,391 of JANIJG010025923.1, forward strand.
TGATTAGTACCAGTGGTGGGAAGATTGGAAAATGATCTGGGCTGTGACACCAGCTTTCCTCTAAACTATATAGGTAAATTCACTAGAACATCAATTAAAAATAAATATGAGGCATTAGAGAAGCTTTCCTTCCCTGTGTACCTGCTGGATTAATGACACATTTCAGCCTGTAGCACAAGTGAAGTGAACATTTTTAAATAATTGGTGTACCTCAGAAAAAGCAACTATTCAGATTTCAATGAAAACTCTAATTCACTTTCACAGAATTTTTCAATTTCTCCATTCCTCCAGGAGGTAATTATTTCTTGCTGGTAGATAAGTACTGTCATTTAGATGTATTTTCCTCCTAAGTAGAAAGAGATTAATTATTTTATTATTTTATTTATTTAGTATTTTTGAAAACTGTTTAAATTATTGTGCAATCTTCCATTCTAAATGTGAACTTTCTGGAAACTATATTTCAAAGGAATATACAATGCTATTCATGTATAAAGGCTGGCTTAGTCTTTTTATTTGATTGACTTTTTATGTCACAGTACTTGGAGGAGATTAAAATAGTTCTATGGTTAATATTAATAACAGTCATCCATTTACAGTTTGCTTTGCAAAATGACACTCAGCCACTATCTTCCCTTGATGCATTGATACTCAGAAAAGGCAAATAACTTCAAAGAATGTCAAGGAAATAAATCTTGTCTATATATAAATATTTATAACAACAAATTTATCCTCCCAAGCCACCAAAGGACAGCCTTATTATTAAGAAAGTTTATGCTGAGAATTATTAGCATTAGACAACAATTTTGCTGAGAAATATTTGGGCAGGATTAAATAGATTCATTTTAACTGACACTATACCATGTAAATTAAAACAAAAACATTTCCAGTAAGACTTAATAATTGTGGACCTGTCTTTAGACAATATTTCCACACACTGCAGACAATTGAGTTAGTCTGGTCAGATTTGTACACATTTTATGTTGGTGGAAATACAGACTGTAGAGTAAGTAAATATAATTATTTATTATGTTCAAAAATGTATGTTAAATTATTATATTATTTTTATTTATGTTTTTAGAGATAGAATGAGCAAACTTATGGTCAGAGCAATCACAGATGTTCCATTGCTACCATGCCTGCTGACTTTGCATAAATTTAAAATCTCTGTTCGATGATTGTTTTCTCAAAGATACAAACCCCCAAAAAACTATATGTGTGAAACCTGAGAATAAAAAGAATAAATAACGTAAGCATCAGAGTTCTGAATATATTTCTTCCTGTCACTATGCATCAACTTGTGTACAGTGACAGGGTGAAGAGACCCTTCAGAGTCCTCCAGTAGTGGTAAAACAACTACACAGGGGTGCACAGCCATACTTGTTACTTTTAAGAATAGAAGAGAAATATTTCAGATTATTGGTTAAATTTTTCAAATATGTTAACTTGCTTTATTATTGAAGTTTTCACCTTACTCTGAAAGTAGACTTTTGAGGTCTTACTTGTTTAAAAAAAAAAAACAACAAAACATACAAAAAGAAACAGCATGTTACTTTCAGCTGCAGTCTTTTGTGCTACAATAGACAGGATTGCAGACACAATGTACCTTCTACAGTATCCAACTGTAGCATATCGCCTGGGTGCTCCTACAAGGATAACTTTTTGGATATTGGCTTTGGTCACCAAGGCCTTAAAAATCTGGGCCATACCTGTCCTAGGCATTATCTTGTCATTTTTGGTAACAGGGCAGATAAAACTTAGATTCTTACACTTCATGACTTGTCTGAAGTTAAGCCATCTTTAAATGCAAAAATTTTCACTCATGAGTATGAGACATATTTTGAGTAATTGCAAAGTAAGAACAGCCCAAGGCTAAAATGATGGTTTAGTTGAACTGTGCACTCTGAATGTAAGGAGAAAACTAGCCTGGTTTTATATTTGCACAAGATACAAAGTTTTGTTCAATATACTATAAGCTGGTTTGTTAAAAGTGGTGACCATAACTGTAACAAAATCTGATTTAGATGAATGCTTTGAAAGAAGCACAAAGGGATGAAATTGCTAAATTATGTGGGCAAGAATGAGAGGTTGCACAGCCTAATTTAAATACTAGAAAGTATTGTGGTGTTAATATAAAGGTATGTAAGGTTTGAAAGGTAAGATATAAAAGAAGGTTAAGAAAAAAGCCTGAAAGTATAAAGACAAAGAAATCCTCTTTTAAATTATCCTGACAGATCAGAAGTATTGCAGAGTGAGACAGTGGCTCTGCTGGTCCTCCAGAGTACAGAAAAGCCAGTCAAAAAGCACAGGATTACAGGGAAGATAAATGGTTTCTTTGGATCTGCTTTTACCACAGTGGGTGCTGGAAAGATGTCTACATCACAGCTACTCTTTACAGTTAATTTGATACAGGGGTATCAAAAAGAGGGGAAGCAAAGCAAGAATTGAACTTGTTAAGGTTCAATTAGATGCTGCAATACAAAATGTGGTACTATAGTAATCTACTGTATTTGGACCAGTCTTGTCTCAGAATACTGTTTTCAAGACTCTATTGACTATCACAATGATGATTTAGATAATAGCAGCTGAATTTTTCACTTTAGGGGGGAAAAAAAAGTTTCGTATTGCTCATTATTACAGAGCATCCAAATGCATAGGTGAACACAGTGAAAATAAAGGAGATTTTTCTCTGCCATCTCCTGACCTCCAAGGTGTCTCCTCCCAAAGTCATTCTGCATTCAGTTAAGCATGTATATGAAAACCTAGCTTAGTTTACTAATTGTTCTATATTCCCTCTATAGTCAAGGTTGAGAGGGGGGCAGGTTGAGAGGGAGGCAGTATATGATTCCATTAATTTATTTCCTGAAACACTTCCTGGAAATATTTTATTCTGTATTTCCTGGTGTAAATCTTGCTTAAAATAACTTTTTCTTCCAATTTGATTATAAATTTTGTCCCGAGAAATTGTTTCAACCAGTATAGTCATAAAGAAATTAGAAATAAAACAATTACAGCCTCTGAGAGGAACCTGACCTTTTAAAAGCTAAACATTATGGACAACCATCAACATGAATTTTTATACTTAAATTTTGTAGACAGCAGCTAAGTTTTATCCCTGTAAAGCAGGACACTAAAGCCTGGAATAAGATAAGTAACTAAAATAATAGTGATATTCTCAGCTGGCACCATTCCTATAATTTTGTTGGGATTTTTTTGTTTGTTTGTTTGTTTGTTTGTTTGGGGGTTGTGGTGTTTGGTTTGGTTTGGTTTGGTTTGGTTTGGTTTGGTTTGGTTTGGTTTGGTTTGGTTTGGTTAAAAAAAAAAAACAACTTTCATAATGCTTCCAAGGACGACTTAATCTATTTTTCTCAATATTGTCTGCTGGGTAATTCTGTTAAAGGATAGTGAACATGTCATAAAAAATGATGTTTTATTTTAGAACATGACATTCAAAGCTGGCAAAAGATGATGTAGATGATCCAAATGTAAGATTCATTACTGCTCAGTAGAAATCCTTATTGAACTTCTTTCATAATTTGTAGTGAAACTAATTCTACTAAGTTCTGTAGACTTCCCTTAAATATTGTCAAGAAAGCTGTCATCATTGCATGGACAAATAGCATTAATATATTTATGAAAAATCTTTATAATTTAATTACAGTTAATTATGTATAAGCATATTTTATGTATAAACTAATTTTTTACTTGCTGATGAAAAAAAGTGTTGAGTTTAATTAAACCATACCAAAATCATTACAAGAATATTAAACCATAATAAAATAAATTATAAATTTCCCAAATCTAGAGAAAACTGGCAGTTGGATCTGAGTCAGCTCCTCATGTCTGTCTGTCATTTTGCGCAATTTTTACCTGTACATCTATGCCTATGCAGGCTTCTTCCAGAGTTCTCATACTTTCAGGCATTTTAACTGCATTCAGTTGTGTCTCTAATCCATGATCCAAGATGCCAGCAAAAAGAATTCACTCTTTGTACATGGTGGTGAGAGGTTTTTAGTTACCATCAACATCTTGGTGTCTCTTATGGAATGAGACATCTGCAAACCCTGTGCATGGACAGAGCAGGTCAATTTTCTTTATTTTTAAGGCTGAAAGGAGACAGGAGTAAAGTCATAATATCTTGCTTCTGCCCAGACCAGAAGCACAGAGGATCAGAGCTTGTTCCTTGTAGACTCTTTGAACCTGTGCACACCTGCTTTATGCACACAAGAAAAACTGTTTATCCAGGGAACAATTGCATAACAGTCTGGATCTAGGTAAAAAACAATTGCTTTATTGCTGTAGCATGTGGTGGATCTTTATTTTCTAAACATCCTGCTGGGAGATGTGCAATAAAACCCTTTTTTTGCAATCGTTTCTCTCTCCATGGCGCTAAGAGATCCCTGTTCCATCCTGCTCCAAATAACACATGTGAATGCCTTGTCTTTTGTTTTTAAGTTAGGACAGCTCCACAGGGCACATATTAACACACATTAATGAATGGATTATTGCCTTGTCAGAGCTTCCGGTGATGAATTTAGAGCCCATTAAAGACTAGGCATTAATTGCACTGGAGACTGTAGCTCTCTGTTTAATCCCTAGCAGGTGGGCACTGGTGCAAGCTTCACCATCTTGCATCAGCAGTGAACCTCGAACATGACCTCTCCAGAGGGAGAAGGGTAATTCATTTGCCGTGTTTACTTTATCTTCAGCTTCTTTATAGAGGTAGGCTCCTAACTGTGATGAATTGTTCTAAGCGAGGAGTGGCAGATGTATGATGTGGCTCATGTTCTTTAAGGATTCTGTAGCAGTCACTGTACGCATGACCTTCACACAGTTTAAAGTCAAGTCCCCATGGATAAGGCATAAGTATATATTATGAGCTTTGTTAAATTAACTGTACCTTTCACTCCCAGGGCATACATTAGAATTGCAGTCCTGCACCATGACTTTAGCTTCTGTTCAGCAAAAGAACTGTTCAGTTACTTCAGTGGCTTTAGGAAATATTACCTAATGATTGTTAATGAATGGTGAAAGTAGACTAAATCAGGACAAATTAGAAATAAAGACTATTTTTCTTCGGGTTTATATAAACATTGCTTTTTTTCTTTTTTTTTTTTTCTTTTTTTTTCTCAACCATAATGCAGTCCCAGGTCTCCCTTGGATATCATGATAGTAACTTAATTTAGAAAACCCAGCAAGCAAGCAACCGATCAAAAAACCTCCCAAAACCAAGAGGTAGGAAGAAACAATCACCTATTTATTGGAAAAACAAACCAAATCAAACCAACAACAACAAAAAACCACACCAAACCCACAACAAAAATCAACGCACAAAGAACTGCCTGTAGATAGCTGAGACTCAAGTGTGCAGCCACACGTCTCATTTCATTCTAGGCAACTTTCCTAGCCATTATGTCACTGAAAGATATTTTTGCCTTGCGTTTTATAGGGGTAGCTCCACATCTGGCCCAGGTAGCTGAAATGGAGGATGGGAAGGGTATGTAATCCATCATTCTTTAATCTGAAGGATGTAAGAAGATGGTGCATTTTGTCCTAGTGCCCCAGTTCATAGTTTTTTTCACAATCTTGTATGAGGAATGAATGCTTTATTTTTATAGAACCGCTTAATTCACATTTAACTCAACTAGATTAAAAGAAAATATGACTAGAAGAATTTTCTCATAACAGCCAAAATAGATACTACAGTTACAAAAAGACAAAGGTAGATATGATAAATGTGAAGTACTGCAAGAAAAAGTATGTTTAAGTTACTTTAGTCTTATACTGAGTTCAAACCATAATGCTTTTCTGTCTTTCCCTCATCAAGCTGATTTGCTCTTCTTTCATGACTAGGTTATTTTCAATGTTTCATTCCTTATACGTACCATATGCATCACTTTTCAACTTTTGGAGATAATTTCTCCGCTGAAGAGACTTCATCAGTGTGCACCTCATCTTGCAGAACATTAGCTCTCACAGACTCTCTCCTTTGAATGACCACAAAGATTTATCCTGTCTTCTGTCTAAACTCTCAATTTCCTCATTAACTATGAGAGAAGTTTTCTGTGCTTCTTAATTAAAAAAAAAAAGTACATAAAATTGAAAAATAATTTATTTACTTGCTTAAGGTTGAAGCTCTCTTTTTGTTGGGTCAAGCGCTGTTGTACTTGATCACTTGATCAATATCTTTGTGATTTAGCAAGGGATAAAAATCTTTTTTTCTTTTCTCCTTCCTTCTGTGGGGATTTGTTGTCATATTTTCACAATGATTCTACCTTATGATGGACTTCACGTCTGTATCTCTATGTAGATTAACAAACATAGTCAATATAAAGCCCTGAACAAAATACATATAAGTAGTTCATTAGCTGGTTCTTGACAGATGTGAGACATGATTACAATTCCTTCTCCCAACAGTCATATTATCAGTTATACTATCAATTGGTTTAGCTCATTTTTTATTTATATTGCTTTTATAAAAAATGTGAACCAAGTAAAAAGTAAAGACATGAAAAGTAAGGATGTATTTATTTACTTTGGTGTATGTATGAAAAGAAATCAAACTGTAACAAGGGGGCATAATGAAATACTGAAATGTCACTGCAAAATATAGAACTTCCTACCCCCTTTTTCCTCTAATCTTCTATTAAAACAGCTAGTTGTTTTAACTTACCACTTTTCTCTAAGCCTGTCCTTCCTATGTACTCTTTCATGCATCTGTTTTCCTGACTGAGGTATAGCTTGATTGAGATTCCCATCCGCAAATAACATCAACACGAAGGCTGAAAATTAATATTGCTGCAACACACTCAAACATGTAAAATACTAATAAAATGCAGAATTTGCAGCTGACCCAGGGGAAATAGGGTTTAGGATGAACTATCTTAGCTCTTCTTTAACCTGGGAAGAACTAATCTTGTTCAGCTGCTTTCCTAGGACTCTTCATGCCATCAGTACACAGCTACTGTGACAACAGTATACTTGTTTCCTGTGTGAGGCAGTTTACTGAAAACACCAGAAAGCTTCTGTCCACCAAAAAGTTTTGATTTTCAGATGCTTCACTGGTTTTATGTTACCTGTGCCTCTAGTATTCCTCTGCTTCTTAACAGCTGTTTGTAGGTTTTATTTTTGTTGACTTCAGAGATGTTTTATCAGTCCTGAGCTGGAGCTTATTTAGAATTTATCTAAACGCTAACCTTGAAGCTGTAATGCAGAAGAGGAATAGATTTTCTTTCTGTCTCATTTCCCTTCCTTCTTCTGGCACCGACCTTGCTGACTTCATCATTTCAAATTTCATAAGAGCCTTTTATGTGTCCAGAGTTCAGGAGGGGGTGGGTCTGCTCATGAGAACTAGTCTGCTAGTAGATTGTATCATTCTTAACACCTGTCCAAATTTATTAGACTATATAAAAGATTCCTCATTTTGGAGACATTAAAAATGTGCAATTTCAGTTCAGTTGATTAGGTGTGAGATACATGTCACAGTGGACTACCTATGCAAGGTGACTGTCAACCATAGCACCTGCAGGAAATGTTATTTTCTTTGGGTAGAGGTACACAGTGTCAAGAGATTAAGCTCCGCTGCTCCATCTCGTGGGAGGAACTAAGCACATCGTGACACACTTGTCAGACAGGTGCATCATCTCTGTAGCCTGTTGTAACTGCTCCGAGTAAAGGGATAAAATCTCCATCTGCTGTGAAGGCAAAGATTCAAAAAGGAGAAACAAGTGACAAACATGGCAATATTCTCTGAAGGTGAGTTTTCATTTACATACAAGTTTTCCATAAGTGCACTTGCACATTCCTCAAAAAACAAAATTCCAGAGATTGTTGCAGCTCTCAGATGTATCAGACCAACGACCTCTACTAGCCCTCACTTAATGTGGCCTAGCTGGGACTGGCTCTTTTAATATTCAGACTCTCTGACCTTACACAATTGCATGTGTTAAATCCTCTTCCACTCCTCTGGAATTTTTTAAATCTGCATTTACTTAAAGCAATCACATCTAAGTGGTTTTTATGTCATTAGTGGAAGCAATGAACTGCCTTTGTTACATTGATTTCTTTCAATTTATTTCTAAATCTTCATGTCCCTTTGATCACAAAATAGATGTTTTATTCCTTGGAGTGTACGATTTTGTGTGATTGCTAACGATATATCACTAGGCACTCTTTTGTGATGTTTCACCGATGTTGTTCCGCACAGTCTCTCAATGACTATTTTTCCTGCAGAGTTCAGCCAAACAGGAACATCATAGTCAGTCACAAAGTTTTCCTTATAGTTCTGTCAGCTAACAAATATGAAATAGTTTTTGGTTTTGATTATTTCAGTAAGAAAGAAATGTCAGCTAATATGAAATAAAAAGGAATTCTTAGCAAGATATTTAACATAACAGTTGTAAATATTAAAAATGTTTATCCTTAGATTCTAAGAAAGGCACAATCTTTACATGCATAAGAACATTTTCCTATTGACAAAATTCTGCATCCTCCATTCTTTTTTAACATACTATTTATATTGTCATAAAGATATACCTAGGAATGTATTCAGTGTAATGATAGTTTTAAAGGAAAAATATGCAAAATTTTCAGGGTTGTCTTTAATATGATTTGGTGAAACCATGGTAGATTAAGAGAATATTTAGTCTGGTTTTTATATTCACCAATCACTTGGAAGGCAATCCTGATTACAGCAGATATAGTATGTAAGCAACCTTTTCCTTGAGGAAGAGTAGGGCCCTCAGAAAGTATTATTGAGAGGGGAAATGAGATGAACAGCCTCTATTACCTTAGTCTGGGAGGAATTCCATGAAAGTCAAACATGAATATTTTACTGGTGAAAGGAATGCCAGTTTGATTTGCTGTAATTTATTTATGACTTAAATTTCCAAAGCTTTTTAAGACACATGTTGGCTTTTTAACTTCGTCTTCAGTGATATCACAACATATTTACACAGCTATGAAAGAAATAAACATTACTGTTAACAAATTTGGGTCTAGATTCCTTCACTTTGCTTACTCATGAAACCTGAAAGGATGTCATCCCTTCAGGTGTTAGATGTCTTGAGTAAATTTAGCACATAATGTCTAAATATTCCCCCATAAGGGAATAAAGGCCTTATAGAGTTTGCATTTGGCCATGATCTGCAACTATCTTTGTCTTGCCTTCCAACCATATGAAAGCAAGATGTGCTTTCACTAATTAGGTATAACAAGGTTTGACAATGTCTAGGAGTTTCCATTCAGTCCAAAAAGCTGCCAACAGTTGCCTGAATTGTATAGGGGCATAGCGTGAAATCCATGACAGCCCATGACACGTAGGAAGAAAGTCCTGGAATTACTAATTGTGATGCCATTTTTAGTACAAATAAAGGTAAAATTTGAAGTGAAAAGCAAGATTGAAGAACATCTGATAAAAAAGAGCCCTAAATTCACCAAGCAGGCATTTTAGTTAAGGAAACCAGAAGTAGTGCAAGTTTCTTACTTATTTTGTTGTCCTTGATTTAGCAGTGAGTTTGTAAGGAGGAGGAATTGTCAAATTCTTAGATGTTAGTGAATGATTTATTAGGTGTCCAAAAGCAAACCTGTGAGCCACAAGATATAAAGAAAACAGGCCTCAGATGGTCAGCCCAGATTTCCTGCTAAGGTGAAGACTGTTAAATTCATTAAGGAATCTAACAAAGCAAAACATTATAAATATAAAAACCATGTCTGATCTTAAAGCAGTAAAGTAGGAGTTTAAGAAATTTCAAGATGGGTGATTTGTTTAAGATTTGTGTTACCTGAATGACATTGTATAATCTCACTGTCACACTCCTGAATGGTAAGTCTGAAGATCAAACTGACCACTTCACCACATGCTGGCTTTCCCATCCATTCCTAATTACGATGTTTGTCTTTGTGAGACTTTTATGTGTTTGGCACTCAAATGCCTTTTCCACTTGTCGCTTCAGCTGGTGTGATCCTGCTTCAGCAAGAAGGCATGAAGCAGGGCTGGTTTGTTTCCATATTTCTGTTGCTATAGTTTCACCTGCCTGTCAGAGGTTGACAGAATTTTGTCAGAAATACCAGGAGAATTCCCTCTAGTCAGTGGACAAACATTCAAGCTCAGCAATACCCCTTAACTACCCTATCTAGTGAACTTGTTAGATAATGCCTGCAAAGTGCTCCAAAACACTTTGATGAAAAGCAGCAAAAATATGAAAAGAGTACTAAAAGTATATCTGGAAAATATGTGTGTGAACACATGGGTGTGTGTGCATCTGTGTGAATGTTTGAGCATATATACATATGCATTCCCTTATACATTTAGAAACACTGTATTTAGGAATCTGTAGCTGTTGCATATTGGCACCAACCAGAGGACTTTTTGACACCTCTCTAGAACTACATATGACTCCTTTTTTCAGTAGTCAGGACTGTGCTCTTGATTTTTCCCCAGAAAGCCAATCCAGGACCTTTGCAGGGAAGACAAAAACAACAACAACCCACCAAATAAAAACAAAACAAAAACCAAAAAACCCACAAAAAACAAAACGAAAACCAAACCAAAATACCAAACCAACAAAAAAACAACAATACATCTCAATAAATTGAAACTTTCACTGAAGAAAGTTATGGTCATATCCTTACATTCTAGCCTAGAATGCTCCAACAAAAATCCTCCCACTTAACTGCTTTCATTGTTTTCATGCCATACTTCTCAGCTTCCTAAGGGTGAACTGATTATATATCTGCATAGTAGATATGTATCCATACAGTACTAAGGCATCTGCATACCCATGTCCTTCTGAATGTATAGTCAGGTATACTCCTTTTCTCTCTTTTTTCTTCTGATAGACCTCAAGTGGTTTGAGACTTTTCTGAGTGTTTTCTACATTTCAGTATCTGCAACTGCATTCAGTCTTATTTGCAGGATCTTTCTAATAGAAGACCTGGTCATTTTTGAGAATTCTGATTTTAATAAAATCTTCAGAATTCAGGCACATGATGTGGTTAGGAGATGGCAGTCTTTTGGACTAATAACCAACCAAGTTTGTCACAGTTTGTTTTATTTATGAGTTTTCTTAAAGTTTTCTTAAAGTTTTCTCGATTAAAAAAACTCAAACATTTACAACTCACTTGCAGCCAGTAAAGATTCTGGAGCACATTGCAGAGTCTTACAATGTTTTTTGTCCTTTTCTCAGAATCAGTTGTATTCAGTAACAGATGTTGCTATGTTTCTTTTGTATCAACTTTGGAAAGTACTCTCACCTCCTCTGGGATAAAAAGCACTTTATATATGTAAGCTTACTGTTATTACTTTAGAGTATCTTTGACAGTTCACTGCTGTTACCCATGGAACTCTGCCCTGGTTATAAAGCTGTTAATAATACACCATCAGTCACCCTTAAGAAAGGAATACAGTATTTATTGGGATAGCATCTATGTTTATCATTCTTGATTGAGTCACAGACATTACTTGTGCATTTATTTCTGAAGGAGAAACAAGGTTGAAGGTGACAAGATGGAACTCATTCTGCATAAGGCTGGGTACAAATTTTGAATCAACAGTGCAAAGACAGAATTTTCTAAATTTTAGATGTGATAGTATGCTGTAGGGTAAGGCTTGTTGTATATGTATCATTTACACATAAACTCTTAAACTTGTGAAAACATGACACCATTCCTTCAGTAAACAATGCTGGGATGAGGTGGGAAAAAGAGCCTATCTGAAAATTCATCACTAATTGTATGTCAATGTTAAAACTTGCAGCCTTTAATCCCAAATCTTTGTGTTTTGGTGCTGTCATCTGCTTAAAGACATGAAGAACAGAGTATCAGCTTCTCCTAGAAATTATATGCTGTATTTTCAGCAATCTATTATTAAAATTTGTAATATAAGTTTTATTCCTACTTTGCTGATCCAATAAGGCATGTGTTTGTTTACCCAGATTTCAGCATAGTACCATTGAATTGGAAGGAGGAAACAGAAACAATTATTGTCAAACTGCATTTTTTGCCTGCTTAAACACTACAAAATCTTTTAAATGCTTTTATAAATTTTGTTTGTATGTTTTCCATTTTATCTTTATAGTATTATCATTCCAAATATAACATAGAAGGGATACCAGTGTCCAAGATGTTTTAAAAACACACAGACGCAAAGGCAGCCATAAATACAAAAGAGTGGTGTCTGGCCTAAAGAATGTGTAGGCTGAAAAAAAAAAAATAGAAGACAGAAGGAAAAAGTTTAAGAATGACCTGTTTTAACAAGCATAGAAACCAGTTTTAAGAGTATTTGAAAAGGGAAAAATTACATAGTCTTGACTGTCTTTGTAAGTAACATAAGAAGCACCATGGGAGGAAGTAAGAAAGTGTTTGTCTTGAAAATGTAACAGGTAGCCGAAAGAATAAACTACCATGACCAGTCAAGGTCTGTTGCCAAATTCTTGATGTTAAATGAGATAATTTTACTGTCCTCATTTCAATTATTTCAGCATAAATCATGCACACAATCTCTTATGTTGTTTGGTTGGTTTTGTTTTCTAAATAGACAATAATGCACAAATATTTACATTATATTGATGTACAAAATTTCATTACATCCTACAAAATTTACTTCTTCCTCTAGGAAGGTTTTTTCCTACACTGACAACAGTATAATGCAGTTGATTCCAGCCTTTTATTCTTGGGCTTTTGTGGAATTTACACATGGGGAATTCATGAAAGAAAAATAAATACACATTTGCAATATAAACTGGAAATAACAAAATAGCACTATAAACTGGAAATGATTGAAAACTACTGATATGAAGAAATCCTGTTCTTCATTTGGGTCGTTGTAGTTAAGAATAAATTCTATCTGTGATCTCTGTAGTCTTTACAGTTTCACTGAGTTAAAATTCAATCTGCCATGTTCAGCTGAGTATCATTGTATCAGAGTTACAGAAAAGCAGTATAACAGACCAAATATCACAAACCATGTTGTCTCATTCTTTTTTTTTGTATTGTTCCACAGAATCTCAGTTGCCAAATGCTTGCTATTGTACAATTCAATTCCTTCAAAAGCATCTAACTAACAAAAAGACCCAGTCTGCCTGAATGTAAATCTTCATCATTATTCAGTCATTAATAGTTGTCAACATAAAAGACTAAATAAATTGTACTTTGAGTGAAAACCTAAGAATTTCTAGAGCAGTACATATATATTCTGTTGTCTCTTCTCCATTACATATAATTTTCAAATAGCTTTGTCATAAACCAGTGGAAAGTACCAGTCTTTTTATTTTGTCTTATAAGCCAAGATGGATCTCTTTGAAAACAGGCTTCTGACAGACTTCTTTACATCATTTTGAATGAAGTCAGTTGCAACTGATGTCACTGTCTATAAGGTATCCCTTTAAAATTCTCTTTCCCTTCATAAACCAATAGATCTAAAGTGCCTTAAGATGGATGTCATGGAGAAATGTTTAAACAAAAGTGTGTAAAACAGTTTCATTAATCCAGATCCACTTCCAGTAGTCTGAATTTACAATTAAGAGTTGTGGAATAACAGACTTTTTGAGTTAAGACAACCCTGTCTGAAAATATTGTCTTTATGGTTAAAAGATTATTTGCGAAGATATTTCAAACTTGAGCAATGGATTGTCGCTTGCCATGTAGCACAGCTTAGGAAAAGCCCAGATAATGCCCAGAGATGTTGTGGCTGTCCCCTCCCTGGAGGTGTTCAAGGCCAGGTTGGACAGAGCCTTGTGTACCCTGATCTAGTTGGGAGGCGTCCCTGCCCATGACAGGGAGGTTGGATTAGATGATCTCTAGGGTCCCTTCCAACCTAGGCCGTTCTGTTCTGTTCTCAGTGATGCCCAATAATAGGACAAGGAGTAATGGGTGGAAGCTGAGGCATAGGAAGTTTCACATAAATGTAAGAAGAAATTTTTTCACTATGAGAGAGACAGAACACTGCAACAGGCTGCCCAGGGGGGTTGTGGAGTCTCCCTCTTTGAAGATATTCAAAACCTGCCTGGATGAATTCCTGTGTGATCTGATCTAGGTGATCCTGCTCTGTCAGGGGCGTTGGACTAGATGATCTTTCAAGGGTCCCTTCTAGCCCTTGACATTCTGTGTGTGATTCTGTGTAAAGAATTACAGCAGGGAATCATGTATTTAAAACTGCAAATTCAGTCTAAGAGAAACAGGAGCAATACTTTATTAAACTTCATTTATTAAACATCATTTATTAAGCAGTAGTTTCTTCATGTATGAAATACAAGACAATTAAAGGAAAGAAAACCAAACCAACATTTTAACTTGAACTTAAATTTGTTGTGGATTTGCACTGATATATCAATTTATCTCAATTCTTTTAACAGAATGAATAAAATAATGCCTTTATATTATTTAATTCTACTAAGAGAATGAAAAAAAAAAAAGAGGGCTTAATATCTCTTTTCATCTTAACAATTAAGAGAAAATTACAAATTAATTGTATTAACAGGAAATGGTTGTTGATATCCCACAAAAATAAATAAAAACAATCTTAGTGTTGAAAGATGATTCTGCTAATAGACTTGTTTGTTCGTTTGTTCTGAGATCAGGTACAATGAAGTTATGTAATACATCATGTCTCCCCAGACCACTAGAAATTAAAACAAAAGGAATTCTTCATATCTCATTGGTATTCAGACCTAGACCAGTACAAAATGGTGTCAATTACATAGTAGACTTCAGGTAAAATATCTGCTAACAAATGCAGGATGTAATGAAATTCACAGTGTGGTAACTTTCCATCTCTTGGACACATAGTTATAGATCTGGGAAGGAAAGAAGCAGCAACAAGCATGCTTCATATTGTCTACATTATAATTGAAACACAGCACATGGATGTCATGGAAGCATAGATGCATTCAGAGTATAACTGGCTCTGTAAGAGTTTAAAGTCTTTTTTTCATTATTTTTAAATTTTTTTTTCTACCTTCCTTCTGTTCACATATTTTCATTTTCCTTTTCCATTATGTCAGCGATTTTTTTTTTTTTTTTTTTTTTTTAATGTGACCTGCAACCCTCCTGACTACAAAGTGTGATTGTTAGTGGTAGCTAAAAATGGATGGCTGAAGCTAAGTTGGAGAGTTGCAATCCATCAACAAGTAACACAGCTAACATCATTGGTTGTTGATACTTGTTTATTCCAGGAAGTAGTCCCAATTTGTACTGTGATTGAGTTAATTAGTAGACCCTGAAGAAGTGAAATTCTGTAACAAAATTTGCTTCCAAAATCAAATAATGAATACACTTCACACTAGAAGGCTTTCTTATTTAAAAAAAATGAAAGTGTCTTGAAGGTATTTTCAGAATAAATGTATACAGAAAGCTTAGCTATGAGGATAAGGATGGTGGATGAAGGGAAAGAAAAAAAAATGGAAGAAAATGATTAAATATAAAATAATTAAAAATAAAGATAATTAGAAAATTAATTTTTGCAACTGTGAATATAGGTAGATAAGAGTCAAATTACTTGGCTGAAAACTGCTAGGAAGATGGGTGATTAGCAATGTATTTTTTTTCCCATTTAGCCATATCACTGAAATGAGAAATACCTGCAGATGTAAACACATATTTTATAAACATATAAAATTTTAGTGTGAGCTGATTTTACAGATCAGTTTCCAGCTGTTGTTGGCTTATGGCTTTTACAAAACTTGTGTATCTTGGTTCAAGCCCGTGAACAAAGTGTCATCTGAAGTCCAGTTATCATTTAACTGAATTTTGAGATGTTAATCTAATATCCTTGCTTCTATGTATCATAACAAGAAACACAAATGCAGTACTGATCATGGAAGTGAGAACATAGTAGGATGTGCCTATCTGGGAATGCCATAAACAAGATCTTCATGCTGTCCCTAAATCTCTGCTGGGTATTGCTGATCTTGCCAGAGACATAGAGAGTAGCAGTAGAGTCAAATTCTGTCCAGCTGAGCAGTGATTTTTTAAATGGAAACTAAATGTGGCCTGCATTATTATCATCAATGAGATTCAATTTTATTATAGTGCAAGGTAAATAACACTGTCTTTCATTTCTAGGGATCTAGTGGCCTGTGATGTTTTCCTGGTTTTGAGTGAGAACAGAACTAATTCTGTTCAGTGATTTAGGTCTAGATCTAGGGCTGCCCTGACCCTAAACCATGACAGTTGTGCTGATATGTCCCATAATCTGCCTCACAGTAGATGAGTAATATCAGTGATATCTCTTCACCAGAAATAATTATAATGATATTAAAAATGCTACCCTAAAGTTCATGACCAGGAATTAAATGCAAGACACGGTCTCATGCAGCATGTTTCCCAAACATCAATTTGGCAAAATCAATGGAAAGAAATAGAAGAATAGACCACAATACACCTCTGTCTGGGCTAAAGAATCACCACCATAAGGAACACACACACACAGACACACTACACCTCTCTGCCTATAACTGCTGATGCTGAATGGCAATAAGCTATTAGAAAGACAGCATATTTTGGTGTACAATTTTGAAAGATTCCCCTGAATTGAGACTTACTTTGCCTTTTCATTTTATCATACATTCTGTTGAACTCTATGTTGTTTAAGAACACCATGATTTTTTGATAAAGCAGAGTTATATCAGAAATTGCATAGAATAAGAGAGGTATTAGGACAAAGTTATAAATACATCAGTGACAATGAGAAGCATATTGCATAGTTTCATCATCAGGTGCTACCAAATGTAGCAGCTTTTTGAAAATATAGACTTTAATTTAGTAGATATTAAATGTGTGTTCTGTATATTGCAACTTTATGAAGAAGTTTTCAAATTTCCTTGTTTTCAGATTAGTAGAGATGGTAAGATAGAATAAAATAAAAAAAAAAAGTGTCCTGGTTTTTGAGTGAGAACAGAACTAATTCTGTGCAGTGATTTTACTTTTCATCTCAGTTCTTCTAACTAACTGCACTTTCTGAAGTCAGCAGCCTGTTTTCACAGACAGTGTCTGCTGCTGCTAGCAGTGATAACACCCCATGTTTAGAGTGGATTGGTATGAAGACCAAGGCCACTGCTGGATCTTGTGTACCACACTGGGGGGTGCAGGAAAGTGAAAGGCTGCACCTGCAGGGAGGAGCGGACAGGGCAGGTGACCCCAAACTGTCCAATGAGGCATTCCATCCCATATAAATCATATTTGGTATAAAGCAGAGGGATCTGGAGGGTCTATAGCCGCTCTCTCTCTGGGGGATCCTGGGCTCTCTTCCCCCCTTGGATAGCTTTGCCAGCTGTACTTGGCTTGGCTCAGATCCTCTTTCTGTTCCTTCCTTAGAGCATCCAAGGAGGGCTCTGTCCGTTTTGCCTTCGATCCCAGTCAGTGTGTTCCTGAATCCGGTACAAGAATCCAGCTCTTGAACACAGCTCCCGTCTGCTGTGGGGCCCAGTCTGGGACTCCTCTGGCGCCTGCTCTACAGCATCAGTGGTGACAGTGATGTAATTACCATCAGAGGGGTTGGGTTCGATGCTGGTTTTGTATATATTTGTACATATTATAGTTTTATTATTATTATTTTCAATTTCATTAAATCTGTTCTAGTTTCCTTTTCTAATCGCTAAGTCTCTCTCCCTTATTCCCTTTCTCTTCCCCTTTGGGAGGGGGGGTGTTAAGAGAGAGCATCTGTTACAGGTCTAAGGGGCTGCCCTGACCCTAAACTGTGACAATAAGATATATAAATACCGTACATAAAGAGCAAACAGTGTTAAAATATTAACCTTAGTTCGTTCTTTCCTTTCCTTTAGCTGGATGCCTAGGTTTAATAATGGCACATCACAAAAAATTCTGTCTGAGTCTCCAGAGCAATAGTACAGGAGAAGCAAAATATATAAATAAATTGAAATTTAATGATTTTATCAATACCTTTTGAAATAATAAACCAAGCTATCAGCATGTCGGAATGCCTTAATTTGTCCCTTACATTTTGTAGCTTCTTAACTATACATTCATTGGTCACCTTTTTTGCTTCCTAATGTAGTGAACATACATTCACACTGACAATGTGAAGTATATTTTCACTTTATCAGTGGAGATATATGGTATTAAAAAACCCATTGGACTGAAATTCAAGAAACAGACCATTAATTTCTGTGTCATGATGTTTCTCAAAAATTTTTAAAAGATCCTTAAAAAAATTTTATTTATTATCAAGAATATTTTTCCTTACCTGAAATTAGTTCCTTTGGCAGAATCATCTCTAAGCAAAGATGACTACTACTAAACTGCCTAACAACTGCTTTCCTATGTCAGGTTGAATGAGAGACTGAAAGTGAAAACCATTTTTTCTCATTAAAGAATGTATGGGTGTCTGAAGAGCAGTTAACTACACAATATTTGATGTTTATTGCCCACTTATCTGCATATATTTTAGCAAAAGCAAATTCACTTCTCAATCAGAAATCAAATTTTATACGTCAAATTAATTCCCATGGCATGCAGTGAGGTGTCCTGTGAACTTTAGAAGAAATTTCACTAAAATAATTTAAGCAAATTATAAATGAGTTCCCACATCTGGCTTGAACTCATCTATCATTCATTGTAACACGAATAAATGAAGACATTCATCACAAAGCACGCAACTGAAATTGTGTTCTTCTATTGATATAATTAAATACTCATAGAGAGCTAAATGCATAATAGCTTCCAGACCTTTTATTTCATGCCAGAATTCAATGGCTCCATCCTCATATGTTCTTAGTCAGAATCATTGTGAACCCTCTCCAGTTTCTAAACATTTATTGCTAGTGCAGTAATAATAAACATCTTGCATTTATAAAATGTAATGTTGCCTAGAATTTTTCATTTTTCAAGAATGTAGATCACACTGTCTAATGGCTCTCATATGTCCAGCATGCCCATGAACAATTTGTCTTCTGAGTGGAGTGTTAATCTGACACCTCAAGGACAGAGCTGGTTTCAAGAAGACTCCAAGACAAGCTGGAATATTTCATGTGTTGCAGTAACTACTGAAAGTCCAAGTATACTTATTCTGGGATTACTCAAAACTCTGGATTATTTTATTTCTTCTTTTCAGTGTTTTGTTCAAATGAGAATTATTAAAGATAGCAGGAAAATTATTTTTTTATTTGGTTTTGGATGTATACCAAAAATAATTAAAATAATTTTGTACCTAATAACATTTATTATACAGTCTAGAACTGGACAGAGGGAAGGGTATACAGTAAACTTGCTGGAATCCTAATATGCTAGGAGACACAAAAATTGACCTACCCAATTCAAACCTATGAACACAAGCTGTCTCCTACATAAAGCTGAAAATCAAAACATGTTCCATCATCAGTCTTCTTTTTCTAAAATGTGATGGCTGATAAAGGATGACAGTGAAGTTCCCATCTAATGTCTCTTGTCTTTCATAAAATATATTCCACTCATTTCTGAAAGGATTATACTGGCTTGATCAAAGGTCTGTTTGGTTCTGTAGAGAGTTACTGAGCTTTGAATCAAATGTTCTTGTGCTTTTAAAGATCCTATTTTATACATGATGACACTAAGCTGAAGAATTAAAAGTAATTTATTTTCTAGACAGAAAATAGTAGAAATTAAAATGAGATGTACTGAAAATTAAACTTAATTAAATAGAAAAATGCACTTCTTCCTTCCAATATGACAAAATTTCACTGATTTGCAGAATGACTCCTCTAGGCTTGTTTTCATGTGATCCAATCATGTATATTATTGCTTGCTTAGAATAGGGCCCAGAAGTTCATCCAGCAAACAAGTCAGCTCATCAGTCAAGGACCTAAATCTCTCAATTTACACCATTTTCTGTCAAAAATAGAGTAGTTTGCATTAGAATTGGTCAACAATTCCTAGATTTCTATCACAGTTACGTTGGTCACTGGCTGTAATACTGTCTCATTCAACCTTAGATGACCCCTTAACTCATTTAAAGTGAAGATCATGTAGAGTCATGTAGAGCTTTCTTTTGTTTTGAACAGAAAAAAAAATCCATCTTTTGGCCTAGGGAAATTTCTTCTCTGATGGAGAAATTTGGATGTTATCTCCAATCATACAACTCTTTGAAGGAGAATGTTATCTTTCCAGCATATAGCTTTATTCATAACTTTATAAATTATTTGAGTTATATTTTCTAGACTTCAGTACCACAGGAACACTGATGACATAGCAGTAAATAGATGGATGGAGTATGACTGGGGAAGTTGTGCTTTTATTAGCTACTCTGTTTTATGAGGAGAACACAATATTTTAGATGTTGGGTTCTGGTTGTACAGAAGGATAAAGAAGTTTTCTTCACCCTCTCCAGAACACGCATTATTTTATCAATGGAATTCTGTTGTCAAATTTCTAAGTCAATAGTGTAATGAGACATAGAGATTTAAAAGCTTAAGTCCCTGTCTACTGTGACGGACAGGTCATTTAGTTGTTCTTTAAAGTGTTAATCAAAATCAGTTCTCACTAGTTGCTCTATGAAAGAACCAGAAATTAATTTCAATCACAGATCCTGGCTCTGGGACTTCAATGGCAAAACTATGTCCCAGCTGTCTGTTAAATATGCATTCTTAAATTGTTTCAAAACACTTTTCATGTTTTCTGTCTTGGATTTGTCATTTCACTTAATTATCCTTTTCTTGACCAGAAGTCCATTGTCTGT
>JANIJG010025925.1:0-11106 GCA_024611175.1 Megaceryle torquata
TCCAGGCTGAGCAACCCCAACTCTCCCAGCCTGTCTCCATAGCAGAGCTGCTCCAGCCCTCTCCTCAGTTTTGTGACCCTCCTCTGGCCCCTCTCCAACAGGTCCACGTCCTTCTTGTGTTGGGGGCTCCAGAGCTGGACACAGAACTCCAGGGGAGGTCTCACCAGGGCAGAGCAGAGGGGCAGGATCCCCTCTCTGCATCTGCTGGCCACGCTGCTTTTGACACAGCCCAGGATTCCTTTGGCCTTCCGGGCTGCCCCTGCGCACTGGCAACGAGCGATGTGCAATTCCTCCCACCCGTCTGCCACAGCTTCACACGCGGCTGTGCCCCGCAGCCAGCTCTCCAGGGCGATGGGCCAACGCTGCCCCAGGCCCGTGTCCCAGCTGAGGGCAGCTTTGCCCAGCACATCCT
This sequence comes from Megaceryle torquata, assembly GCA_024611175.1. NCBI lineage: Eukaryota > Metazoa > Chordata > Aves > Coraciiformes > Cerylidae > Megaceryle > Megaceryle torquata. The sequence continues at coordinate 413 of JANIJG010025925.1, forward strand.
CACTGCTCCACAGCCCCTGCCTGCAGTCCTGCTCTGCCTGGTGGGGAAGCAGCCCGGCAGCTCTGCCCGCACAAGCCCACTGCACCGTGTCACCCGAGCAGCTCCCCCGTGCCTGAGGTTGGGCTGTACCTCCCCGGGTTTCAGGCTCCGTGTTCCTGGAAGAGGGGCCCAAAGCCCAGTCTGAGTCCTTCTCCTGTGCTGAGCCATGGGGACCTGCCTTGGTTCCACATATGTGTCCTGGGGAGATGATGTTGGGTTCTTGGGCTGCCCTGGGGAGTGCCGTGGCAAACACCCACAGCCAGGGCTTTGCTGTACGCCGGCCCTGACCGAACCGAGGATCTCAGGTGCCAGGAGGAGAGAGCAGGACAGAGCTAGGTAAGGAGGAGCGGTGCGAGCGAAATGGTGCCACAAGCTCCAGGACCCGTGGTCATCCCCTCCTCCTGCCTTTGTGCTGAGTTGGGGCTCACACAGGACCTTTGGGAGCATCCTCTAGGAGCAGACTGAACCCCGGCTCACCCGGGGGCTCCCCAGAACTGATGGACCCAGCATATCCCTCATCTGTGTTGCAAGCCTCCACTTAGGACTTGTCTCCAGAAGGACCCTCCACCCACAGCTGAGGTGTGACTGACAGACTTGTCTTCCTGCACCTTCTGGCACAGGTTATGTTATGGGTACAGGAGAGAGGGCAGGCAGGGCAAAGAGCTGTCCCACAAATACCACACAAAGCAGAGATTTGGTATCCCTGGGGACAATCCCCTGTCCATTTTGGTAAGGATTTGGTAAGCAGGTAAGGATTAGTCTGCAGCAACCCTACAAGACACTGGTGGCAACCAACACAGGAGAAAACAGATTTGCTGCACTCACCTTTCAAAGATGCATCGGACAGTGATCAAGAGCAGGGCACCAGGGATGCAGAGCAAGAGGCCCTGAGGCTGTGGGTAGTGTGTGTCTGCAGAGTCCTTCATATCTACCCAGGTAGCTCCAGGTGGCAGCCAGTACTCATGGTGCCAGAACCCCTCTGACTGTCCCATCCTGGTCAAGACAGGCACAGAGAGCAGATGCTCTGGGATCCAGCAAGCAGGCAGCAGCACGGCATAAAACTCACTACTAAATCTGGATTCCCAGCACAACAGCTCATCACTCACTTGATCCCACGAGTATGACCTGAGACTAATTGAAATAGCATCACTTGTTCTGACCTGCCCATAAGCTTGGAGGTGGGGTAAGATGTTCTAGAAGAAGAAAGGAATTTCATGGGCATCAAGGAGGTGGCTGACTTCAATCACACTGCTGAACAGATGAGTGAAGTCCCTGCCTGGTGACAGTAACAGCAGGGGCTTCTCGCCTGCCCCCTCTTTCTACCAGCCTTTTCCTTCAGGCTGCAAAGCCCTCACCTATTACTCAGCCCTGACACCTGGCAGAGGGTGTGGACAGAGGTCCCAGGTGAGACTGGCCATGGCCATCAAGATCTTCTGACACCCTCAGGGCCCCAACAGCCTCCGTTTTGGTTCCTCCATCCTGCCCAGCAACATCCCATATTCCATTTGCATTTTGAACCATCACATGCAGAGTGCTAAGTGGGTCTACTGCTCCCCAAGGATCTAGTAGGATCTACAGCCCAGCCCTTCAGGAGACCCTCTCCTGTGCACCACAGTGCTCTCCTCCATATTCCACTTCACTTGTGTTTTGTCACCTGGTCCCTCAGTACCGTAACCCAGTTGCTTGCAGCCAGTCTGCATCATCATCATGTGTAACTTCATCAGCCAGTTTTGCCATCTGCCTTTCCCTCCTCCTTTCTGGGGAACCTGCAGCACTATACAGCTGCAAAAAAAGATCCCTGTAGGTCTCTCACGGTAACCTCAGGAGGATTTTTTGCACCCGTGGTGAGGGACCTTTCTGAATGCCCTTGCAAAGGCGAGCAGGCAGGAGGTTCTCTCCTCCACGTGTGCTTGTTGACTCCTCGGGGTCACCCCAGCAGAGTGAGTCATACGCAACCCGTGAGGAGTCTTTCTTAGTTCATCTGTTTCCACAATTTCCATCATTTATTACACTTTCTATTGGTCAGACCAGTCTGGATGTCAGGCTACAGATGGTTGCAGCTCCTCCTATTCCCACTTGGAACCTTCTTAACTTTTTTTGATAACGAGATGACTTGAAACAGAAAATGGCATTCGCAGTTGGCAGTTTAACTCCCAGTATGAGTTTGCTTTTGACTCTTGAGTGAACGCCACCCAGGTTTGAAGGTTTGCTGTTACTCAGTTTGCTGTATAACATCATCTCACCCACCAGCTTGAGACGGATTCTCTTGGGAATCCTGAGATGGATTGAGATGGGTTCTCTTGGGAATCCTGAGATGGATTGAGATGGATTCTCTTGGGAATCCTGAGATTGATTGAGATGGGTTCTCTTGGGAATCTTGAGATGGATTCTCTTGGGAATCCTGCGATGGATTGAGATGGGTTCTCTTGGGAATCCTGAGATGGGTTCTCTTGGGAATCTTGAGATGGATTCTCTTGGGAATCTTGCGATGGATTGAGATGGGTTCTCTTGGGAATCTTGAGATGGATTGAGATGGGTTCTCTTGGGAATCCTGAGATGGATTCTCTTGGGAATCCTGAGATGGATTGAGATGGATTATCTTGCCTCAGCAAGGTGTCAGGTGTTAGACCTTCTCTGAGCTTCTAAGCATGGAGGCAGCTTGCTGAATGTTTTGGCTCTAGCCCGATCTTGCCTCCGTGTTCTTGCTGTACACCTCGATTAGCTGTGACTCCTGCGGTCTTTCCCATGTTGCAGAGATGGGTATTGCCTTTCCAGCTGTTCTCAAGGTCTTTCTTGGCTTGTATTGCCTGTTCACATTAACCAGCCAAAGCAAAAGGTCCTTTCCATTGGCGTTGTTTAGACATGACCAGCTTTTTGAGCAATGCCTTGCTGCGGTTCTAGGGATGCCCTTACCTGCTGGCACCGTGTCTGTTGTACACATGCAAATGAGAAAAGCAAAACAATGTCTGTCAAAGTGCAGCCATCCAAGCCAAGGTTCCTTTTGGGTGTACATCTTGAAAGGGGAAAAATGCGGTGGATGCACAGCTCTGGTTGTCTCCTGAGTGTGTGCAGGGGAAGGGAACCAAGCCAAACTGCTCTGTAAGGAAGATACAGAACAGCACTAGATGTCCACACCTGCTGGAGTCAGCGAGTTCACATCAGCCATCACTTTGGGCTGGGATGGCCAGATTTCCCCCCTGGGGCCGTACTTTGTCCTCCTTCCACTCAGCCACCACACAGCAGCCTGGGAGCACCAGGGAATGTTCTTCTTGTAGCTCACCCAGGGCTGGACACAGTTTGGCACAGTTGCTCGATGAGATGGGGTGCTGTGTGGTGCACACCTTCTCTGTGCACATGGGGTGACAAAAGATAGATGGGAAATCGATCTGGGTTCTGCTGTCGTGCCCAGTACTACTGTGTTTTCAGCAGACAGGTGACAGTCTTGCCTCAGGTTCTCTTTGCTGGGGGCTGTGATGGCCCTGGTGTGGGGGGGTGGTGGGAAATGACCCACTAAATTCATAAATATGACCACAGTACTCACAAGCTTCCCTGACACTGGAGCAGATGTAAAGAGAGAGGGTGGAGCAATGTGGGGAGGTAGCTGATTACACACAGAGCTTCTTTAAGCCATAGCAAGTTGATGGCTCAAAAACAAATTGGGCAGTTGATCTGCCCTAGTGACTCATCCCTGTCACACTCAGTTCCTCAGCTAAAAGCCACGCTCAGCAGCCCCTAAGTCCAACAGTTTTCCTGAATCCTTGACGTACCCTTTCCCAAGAACCAGATTTGCCTCCTAACGACCTTATCTCAATCTTCAGGGGGACAGCAAATCCCTGAGTATAAAATTCACCATAAAAATCACCATATGTCTGCACTGGCTCCCCACTCAATCGTGCGGGCTCTGGGCAGCGTTCTGCTCCTCGGGGCAGAGGTGGTGTGATTTTACAACAGGGATCGTTCCTAGTCTTCAAAAACCTCATGAAAAAAAAGAATAGTTATTAATTTCTCTCCTCCTGTCCTTGGAAGTCCAAAGCACCTCCCAAGTGCTGCAATCTTGGGCTTGCCGCTGCCTTGGCAGTACCAAGGGACCCGGCCCACCCCTAGGTGTAGTGTGGGTGTGCCCCAAAGTGTCCCTTGTTCCAGGGCCAAACACGAGGTTGCCTAGGAGGGGACAAACGGGGCAGCTGAAGTTCTCTACTGGCATGGCCCAGTGTGGCTGCACGTCCTGGGTGTGCAGCATCCTCTGCGTGTGTATTGACCTTGGCAATGGTACCCACACGTGACCCCCTCACCACAGCTGCCTGGAAGGTGCAGCTAGCCAAGATACCTCCTGCTAGGTAAAGAAGTAGAAAAGAGACCACACAATTAAACTTTTCAGAAGTAATTTATAAAGAATGTTTACATTCAGTAGTACAAAATGATACATACCCATCCCTCCTGAACACATCACCCGCAGAGGAGTGGCAAGATTGTAGACTCAGGTTAAAGAAACATGACAGTGGACACAACACATACTTGGAACTTCAAATCAGCTCAAGGTTTCAGAAACAAATTTGTCTTCAGCAAATACAAATTTAAATGATGATGCAGGAACAAGAGGCTGTCGTCCCAGGGCATGTTACTGCTGGAACTGCTTTTTCCTCCGCTCAGATGATCCGACGTATCCTGACTGTACCCCAAGATGAGCACACAGGAGCTCAGATCAAAGCTCTCTCGGTGACATCTGAGCTGGATTGCTGAAAACCCCCTTGTCCTTCTACGCTGTCACCTGCATTTTAATTTCAAACACCTCCTCAAAGGCCTTTCCTTGGTCCATGTCCCCCCACTGGCCCTTACTGGGCACATCCAGGGAAATGTCTGCATGGCCTTGGCAGTCTAAGTCCCTGCACTCATTACAGGGGATCTGTTAATACTTTAGTTTCATAGATTAATTGATCTATAAAACAGAAAATCATGTCATCCTGATTTAGCTCTTCTAAGGGTTTAGAGATTCCAAAGCTGAAGACTACAGGGGATGTAAGATACAGGACATCTAAACAAACTGAACCAGAACTGCATCATGACTTCACGGACCACTGCTTTAACCCTGCTGCTCTTGATACATCCAGGCAAAGGCCCTCGAGTCAGAAGGCCACGTTAAAGCATTATTCCATAAGGTTCAGCAGATCTTCTCTGGGTCATTTTTCCTCTGAGGACAAGGGGAATGTCTTCCCTTCTTGCCACAAGCTGACTCTGTAAACATTTCCCACTGTGCCAATCACACTAGGTGAAAACATGAGCATTTCATCACTGTTGTCTTCCAGATTATAAAATTTCTTGTCACCTCCCTTCTTCTGACTCCATTTCCTTCCAAGATGGGTTTAAAGGATTACCTGGCAGTTGAGACACAGCTGCCTGGTTTTTCCAGCTCCCCCAAGGATGATTTGGGTGGGTAGTCTCTCCAACCTGGGCTTTGGAGCTTCCACCCTTGTGGCAATAATGCTGACAGCAGGAGGGACTGAGATCAATACCATTCCAAAACTGGGCATAAGGCACACAGCAGCATTTCCTTGGAGAAGGAAATGTTTTCTCCTGTCTTTCCAAAGCTTCCACTCCACTATGCTCACTTTTCTGACTGTGTAATGGGGCGCCTGTCTCCTCAGAAGAGGTGTCCCCATATTAAGATGTAGAGTCTCACACTCATTAGCCATACTCGTCAGTGGCAATGGGCCGGGGCCTCCAGAGGGTGATCAAGGCTAAAGAGATTCCTCTAAACAGGAGGTGGTTAGGATTTGACACTGGCGGATTTTATCCACCTGTTTGGTTTTGGTTTTTTAAAGTAATTTTCAAGATTAACACATTTAACAACTATGGTACAGTCTAATGCAAGTCAAACCACTTTGATCCCTTTCTATCTGCTTCAAGACTACAACCTATAGTAAGCTTTTGTTGAAGAAAGACCACGAACTTCCTTCAGATATCACCGACTATAATCACTTTGTTTAAGGAAGCAGGAATTCAGCTAAGATACTGCAGCTGCACCCCATTTTATCTACACAATGAACAGAACTGCTTCTACAGATGGAGGATGGGATTCACTAAAGACCTGCTCGGAAGCACGTGGACAGGAGCTATCTCTCCTTGACGTGGCCATTGGTGAGATGGGTTCTGTTGTTCAGCGCCTCAGACCCGTTCCTCTGGATGTAACTGTTGCTTGTGACATTGCTGAAACACACGATCCCGTTTTTCTCCATTTCCCCAATCTTTTCTCTTTCTTCATCCTTGTCACTTTCTTCTGTGTCACTTCTCATGTCCTTTTCCATCTACAGAAACATGTAAGTAAGAGGCAATACAAAGACAGAAGTCTGCAGAAGCAGCACTAGCTGAGCCCCCAGCTCCACGTTCATCTCCTGCTGCAGCCACTTGCCTTTGGCACACGGTGGTACCGTGTCCTTTCAGCTTTTACATCTCCTCTGGAAACAAATTCTCTCTGTCTCTTTGATTTCAGTCTGAGTGGAACCCCAGCTATGATCACGATACACATGAGGAATTACTGTACGGGTTGAGAAGCAAGCACCAAAGCACAGGTACCCAGGACAGAGGACAACCATTTAAACTGAGAAGATCCACACTGCTGCTTTGTGCATCAGCATGAGTCCAGCTGGTGGCCTGTAGCTACTGGTGCTCCCCAAGGGTCAGGACTGGGTCCAGTCTTGGTCAACACATTCATCAGTGGCCAGGATGAAGAGATGAAGTGGACCCTCAGCGAGTTTGCTGATGATACAAAACTGGGAGGAGTGGCTCAGACACCAGCAGCTGTGTTGCCATCCAGCATGACCTGGACAGGCTGGAGAGCTGGGAGGAGGAGAACCTCATGAAGTTCAACAAGGGCAAGTGTACAGTCCTGCACGTGGGGAGGGCCTGCTGGAAAACAGCTCCATAGAAAAGGACCTGGGAGCACTGGTGGACAAATCATTAACCGTGACCCAGCAACGGGCTCTCGTGGCCAAGAAGGCCAATGATCTCCTGGGTGCATTTTGGAGAATGTATCCAGCAGGCCAAGGGAGGTTCTCCTGCCCCTCTACTCTGCCCCAGTGAGGCCATATCTGGAGTATTGTGTCCAGTGCTGGGCTCCCCAGTTCAAGAGAGACAAGGAACTACAGGAGAATCCACCAGAGGCTACAAAGACATTGAGAGGACTGGAGCATCTCTGTGCCCAGCAGAGGCTGAGAGCCCTGGGGCTGTTCAGCTGGAGAAGAGCAGCCTGAGAGGGGAGCTGATCAATGCAGATCAAGAGCTAAGGGGCCAGATTCTTGACAGATGATGGGGACAGATTCTTGCCAGTGGCGCCCAGAACAATACAAAGGACAATGGGCACAAACCCAGAAAGTTCCACCTCAACAAGAGGAGAAACTTCTTCCCTGTGAGAGTGACAGAGCCTGGCCCAGGCTGCCCAGAGAGGTTGTGGAGTCTCCTGCTCTGGAGACTTTCATGCCCCCCCTGGCTCTGTTCCTGTGTGGGCTGCCCTGGGTGCCCCTGCTGTGGCAGGGGGGTTGGACTCGCTGATCCCCAGAGGTCCCCTCCAACCCCACCATCCTATGTTTTCTATGGAACTCTACAGTTGCCTGAATTGCATCAGCGTATCTCAGGCTGCCTGTGCGAGGGAATGAAACTCGTGCTTCAGGATCTAGGCTGAGTTCTAATTACTGGGGCTTAGAGGCCATCATGTGAGAGGGTGGTGCAGATAATCCTGTAGCCAGAGAGGAAAACTGTGGAGATCAGAAAGGCCCATGAGAAGAATGTGAACGTCATCTGACTAGAGCAAGAATTTCATGGCTCTCAAAAGGGAATGTCCTGTATTCTTGCTGATTCTGGCTTGGGAGACTGAGTGTTATCTGGTTAGATATCACACATCCATCGAGGATGACTTTTCCTTGCTATTCACTGCTCAATATGGAAAACTCTCAAATCCATTTTTGCATCAAACGTGGTAGATGATTTTTAAATAAACTAGGAAAAAATGTGGATGCCCTTCAGTATTCTTCTCCCTGATGGTTCATTGCTTTCTAATGAGGCTGTTTATTACCTCATCATTTTACAAGCTAATAAATGCACTCGGAATTCAGCCCACGCTAGAATTAAGAATACAATAAAAGGGCATCTTCAGTTGCACCTTCATTTTCTGCCCTGAGAAGTTTTTGTTTCCTAATTTGCAAGTAATTTGCCCTGTGCTACCCTAAGGGAAGGCAGATAAAGAACATGGGGACAATGTGGATGAAGATGAGCCTTTAATGCTTGTTCTCATCCCTCATACAACAGAATTCCCCAGCTGGATACTAATATAACAACAACTCATCCTGGGCTATGAGGTCAATTCCCTCAAGGCACTGACGTTACCCCTGGACTATGTCCTTGGCACGTGGCCAATCTAATGTCATTAGGTCACATCTTTGATTTGGGGAAGAATTTCATGCTGAGCAGCAGTTTGGTCTCAGAGAAAATACTACAGGCTTTGGTCAGAAAGAGTGGGATGGATTTCGCTCCAGTTTATACAGCTGCATCTCAGGCATTCATCTAGGGTGTCTCTGTGGCTGCCAGAGATGACCAGCACTACCTGCTGGGTGCAGACTTGAATGGATCATGCTTTGGGCACGCCTGTTTACTGCTACGAAAGGAGTCTGGACAGCTAGCTCAGACAGAAGTATCTACTCTGTAGACATCTACAGCACTGCAAGACAACCCATCCAAGATGTGTGTTAATAATCTGGGTGATGGGGCAGAGTGTCCCCGAAGACAGTTTGCTGAAGACACAAAACTGTGAGGAGTGGCTGATATGTCAGAGGATTGTGCTGCCATCCAGAGGGACCTTGATAGGCTGGAGGAGTGACAGGAACCTTGTGAAGCTCAACAAAGGGAAGGGTGAAGTCCTGGAATGACCCCAGGCACCAGGACATGCTGGGGGCTGACCAGCTTTTCCAATAAAAACCTGGAGGTGCTGGCAGACTCCATGTTGAACATGAGCCAGCAATGTGCCCTTGCCTTTCCTGGCCTGTGTTAGGAGGAGTGTTGCCAGCAGGTCAGGGGAGGGGATCCTTCCTCTCTGCTCAGCACTGGGCGGTTCACACCTGGAGTGCTGGGTCCAGTTCTGGGCTCCTCAGTACCAGAGAGACATGGACACGGTGAAGAGAGTTCAGTGAAGGACTGCAAAGATGATGAGGGGACTGGAGCACCTCACATCTGAGGAACGGCTGAGAGAGCTGGGACTGCTCAGCCTGGAGAGGGAAGGCTTGGGAGGATCTTATCAATGTCTATAAATACCTGAAGGAAGGGTGCAGAGAAGATGGAGCCAGGCTCTTCTCAGTGGTGCCCAGTGACAGGATGAGGCAATGGGCACAAACTGAAACACTCCCTCTGAACATCAGGAAACACTTTTTTTACTTGGAGAGTGCCCAAGTGCTGGCACAGGCTGCCCACAGAGGTTGTGGGGTCTCCATTCATGGAGATATTCAAAAGCTGTCTGGACATGGTCCTGGGCAACCTACTACTCTAGGTGACCTTGTTTGAGCCAGGGGGTATGGACCAGACTTCCAGAGGTACCTTCCAACCTCATCCATTCTGTAATCTCAGTAACACTGTAATTAAAAATTAAAAAGGGAAGCACTTTTGCACTGGTCTCACCAATCCTGACAAACTTCCCAGCCTTGATTTCAGGGGACTACAAACAGATCCATACCGTGCCCTGGAGGATGAACTTGTAGACCATGTGAATAATTAGGCAGGACCAGAAGACATGGAGCAGCTGCAGAATGATCAGGAGAGCGTTCATGAAGTAGTATCCAAAGAAGGGTTGGAATATCTCCATGGAGTAGTAGTAGGTGTTATAGAGCACCCTGCAAGAGAGAGAATTGCAGTGGGGGAAAGGGTATTATTAGGGCTGTAACTAAGTCCCAGAAAGCTCTAATCACAGAGGAAATTTCAGGCCATATATAAGATAATATATAGTATACATAAGAATAAATAACACATATGAGCCAACTCTCAGTTCCCCACCAGAAATAAGCAGGATAGAGCCCCAAGCTGAGGACTCCTCCTCTGCAGTTTACTTCAGCCCTTTAAGACAACACCATGAAGTCCAAGGCAGAGCACCCCAGTTTACCCCAAGGCAGGTGGAGGAGCCATGTGGCACCACGTCCTATGCAACAGGCAGGGAGATACGCTCAAGGATTGCAAAGCAAAGGCTGTAGCAAAAGATTCAGCACCCAGCTGAATTACCCTGCCTCTCAGAAGGCAGCTTTCCCATTTCCCTTGACTGCAACAGACTCACGTGTAGGGGTAAATGACCAGGCGGCTGATGAGGAAAACAGCTGAGAAGATCATAAAGAGGCTGTCACAAGTTTTTTTCCACTTCATGTAATTGAATATCTTAGTTGGCTGGAAGGAGAAAGAGCAATAAAAGAGCAGGCCCAGGCAGTGTATCTGCACATGCTCCAGGAGGCTCACGAGCCAGATCCAATAAAACGTGCACACAGGCAATGGTGCCTGAGGGAACTGGGGTTGTTTGGTCTGGAGAAGAGGAGACTGAGAGGAGGAGACCTTGCTGCTCTCTACAGCTGCCTAAAGGGAGGTTGTAGCGAGGCTGGTGTTGGTCTCTTCTCCCAAATTACTGATGATAGGAG
>JANIJG010025925.1:11285-24748 GCA_024611175.1 Megaceryle torquata
GGTTTAATAAGCGAGTAGATGTAGCACTTGAGGCTCCGGGCTACTGGTGAGGGAGATGGTGGGATGAAGGCTGGACTTGATGATCCTACAGGTCCTTTCCCACCATGATTCTGTGCTTCTCCCTGGCTCTGCAGGGCACCCTAGGCCAGGTCAGGAGATCAGTGCTGACTTAGCTGTGGAACACCAGAATGCTTGGCCCACCCTGTGCTGAATCAAAAGCCACTCTTTGGTTGCTAACAGTGGCCCGTCAGTCGTGGAGCTCACCTCTAGGAAGCAATCAGAAGCATCATGAATCACCATCACCAGTGTCCCAATGCGGATGTAGTTGGCACAGTAGGAGAAACTGATCAGGAAGATGGTTGCAGCATGATGGACTATCTGCTCCTTGAAATCCTGATGAGAAAGGGGACAGCAGAGGATCAGCTACATAACGCACCTCCTGCCCTGGTTAGGGCATGCAGTGTGCAGATAGCAATGAACTCTCTCTACCCAATGACTAAGAAACCTCCCACTATATGTTCTTGCCCATGTAACTCTTTTACCAAACACAATCTAGAAATGTAGGCAACCAAAAAACCCGGGAATGAAGTTTATGGTGTAAACTGAGGATCTCACCACAAAGAACTCTCTCTCTCCCTCCACCATTAATGGTCCGATGATGGTGGAAATCAGAATGCAGCACAGATGCATTCAACACACAGAGAACTTCCTTTCTGCCACAAAGCAGTGCCCATACCCATCTCTGCTCCGTGCAGTGTGTGCCGACCTGTTAGCACCATCACGTCACACCTCCAGGCTTGCTGATGGACACTCACAACTCCTCCTTCCTAAGGAGGGCCCATTTGCAGCCCCGGTGCACGTGTCACCAGGCAGTCACACAGCACCCTGCTGCTGGGGCACTGGCACCTCGGAACACAGGCTGCTTATCTGGCACAGAATCATCTCTTCTCCTGTCTCAAGATCAGTGCAGCCCAGCAGAGGCCACGAGACCAATTTTTAAGTTTGGATTTTAAGTTTGGATTAAGAACTCTGCATCTTTCTATGTCAGGGTTCTCCACTTGCCAGAGGAGAGGGAAGCCAGCAACTGGGAATGGAAATTCCTGGGAATGAGCAAGGGCACAGTCCCACAAAACTGCAGACTAGCACTATACATGTGCTCTTGGAGAACACTCTGCTGAGCGTTCAGCTTGGGTCCTGCGTGTGCTCTTCTCCCCCGAGGCTGCCACTCACCTTCCTCTTCACATCAAAGGGCAGGGTGAAGACCAGTGAGCAGTAGAAGGAGAGCTCCAGCATGTAATACCAGAACAGGGAAGGCTGAAGAGGCTGGGAAAGAGGGAGAGACAGGGAAAAACCCATCAAATAAAGTAGAGCAGGGCGGGAAGTGAAGATTCCCTCCTAGGCTAAAAAGTGTCAGACAATCAAACCAGCTTCAGGGGGCAATACTTCAGTTGAGCAATGCAGTTACTTATTAAATGTCATCTGTGCTGAGGCAAAAGCCAATAGCAGGGGAAATTTCACTGTGCTGCACCACGTGGAACATTTTGGGAACCACCAGGAAGATCCTGAATACATTCAGGATTTCTTCAGCACTGTGCAGATTCCTGAGCAGCCAGTAGAGAGCTTTCAAAAGCAGGCAAACCACGTCACCGCGGTGAAAGAGACAAGCAGTAGCTAAATAAATCATCTCCTTTTCAGGATTCAAGATGTTTCAGACACTTTGTACTTCATCAGAGATCTTTCAGTTTAACCCAGCTAATGGGGGAAAAGTGCAGTCCCAGTGTGAGCAGTAATCTGCATGCTGCTGGGTATTTTTTCTGGGGTTTTACAGCTGGAAAATGAAAAGCTTAGACCCACTCAGCAGGACAAAGGCCATTTAACAGGTAATTTTTCACTGTTGTGGCACTATATGGCCTCTCTAAGCCTCAACCTATTTGATAAAAAAAAAAAAATTGCTGTGTGACTACAGGGGTTTTGCAACTCAATTCCAAAGGATCATGGAGTATGGTGCTCTCAAAAGCCAATTCATTTGGGCTTCCTCCACCCAAAGTGTTGAGTTATGGCCTTCACAGATTTTACTTGGGTTTCCTTCGTGGCAGCAGCGATTGGGCACAGGAGGAAGCACAGCTGGATGCACTGGTGCTACCAGGGGGGACATTAACATCTCCCAGGCTGGTATGTGCTGTTCACACTCTACAGGTTATCTAAACAGGAGATCTGGAGCAGAAGGGATTTTTTTTTCCCCCCAGAGATAAGATTATTTGGGAGAATTGGCATTTCCTCTGTTATTGTCTGTAGCACGGGGCACAGTCTGTTTAGTAGAAATTATACTGAATACATCCTCTGTTCCTGCTGCTACACAGATTTGCCCTTGACCTTTCTTGCTCTTTGCCAGTGGGATGTTACGAATTCTGGGTTTGGTCTTTTCTGCTACAGATGCTGGAAAGTGTGTGTACTGGGTTGGAGTGGCAAGGTTTGCAGGGCTGCAGTGGTGGCTTCTGTGAGAAGATGCCAGAAGCTGCCCCACATCCAACAGAGCCAGTTCCAGATGGCTCCAAGATGGACTCGCTGCTGGCCAAAGCTGAGCCCATCAGTGATGGTGGCAGTGCCTCTGTGATAATGTATTTAAGAAGGGGTAAGAACTGCTGCACAACAGCAGTGGGGAGAGAGGACTGAGGATATGTGAGAGGAACAACTCTGGAGACACCGTCTGGTCAGTAAACGAGGAAGAGGAGATGCTCCAGGCACCAGAGTAGAGATTCCCCCACAGCCCTTGGAGGACCACACACTGCAGCAAGTGGATGTGCCCAAAGGAGGCTGTGACCCTGTGGAGAGCCCATCCTTGAGCAAGTTCCTGGCAAGACCTGTGACCACATGGAGAGAGGAGCTGAAGCAGGTCTTCTGGCAGGACCCACACTGGAACAGTCTGTTCCTGAAGGACTGCACCCCATGAAAAGGACCCATGGTGGAGAGATTCGTGGAGGACTGTCTCCCATGAGTGGGACCCCACGCTGGAGCAGGGGAAGAGTGTGGGGAGGATGGAGCAGCAGAGACAACTTGTGATGAACTGACTGCAACCCCCATTACCCACCCCCTGCACTGCTCAGAGGAAGGAGGTGGAGAAGTCAGGAGTGAGGCTGAGCCTGGGAAGAAGGGAGGGGTGGGGTAAAGGGGGTTTAGATTTTTTTCCTATTTCTTATTATCCCACTCTGATTTGACTGGCAACAAATTAAATTAATTTCCCCTAGATATGTGGCTTGCTCGTGATGGTAACTGCTAAGTGAGCTCCCTGTATTTACCTCTTGGGTTTTTCATCATATTTTCTCCCCACTGTGCAGTTGAGGAGGGGGGAAACAGGGTGGCTTGGCGGGGACCCAGTGGCCAGCCAGGGTCACCCATCCCAGCGTGCTGCTGTGAGGGCTTGGGGTGAGGTGTACTCCAAACGTACAGAAAGGACGTAAGGGCCTGAGTGATCCCTTTACTCTCACATTCCTATTCAAGCACCATGCGGTTTGACTTTTACTCTGAACTAAAGATTTTCCCCTAAAATTTCTGCCTTTGAGTGGCAGCAAATTGTTTGCAGACTTGGCTTGACAGATACTGCCTCATTCATTCTGTTTCCTGCGGCTCACACTGTTAAAATTGTGCCTTCCATTTCCCTTTATGGGTTTGCAACTTCAATGTGCAGTCATGGGGTCTTGATCTAACTTTGACTGCCAGAACACAGGTGGTATTCACTCTGTCTTGGTACCAGGATCAAGCCTTCTCCAGCTTCCTCTTCAATTAATGAAAGATTTTATTTCCTACCCAGGAAATCCTAGCACTGTAAAATCCTGTGCACAGTAAGATAACACAGGAGATTTCTGCCCTGCTAGAAACACCAGCTGCTTTCATAGGAGAGAGGAACCTCTTCCAAAGTCAGAATCAGATTTTTCTCTTTAACAAAATTTAGCTCTTTTTACTACATCTGCTCTGGCATCCAGAGCAGTGTGCTATAGGAAGGCTCCTGCTACAGACAGGCAATAGCTGTCTTCCCTAGAGAACTCACAAAAACAGAAGGGGAAAGGCAGAGCAGGCAACAGCTCCTGTGCTCAGCAGGTGAAGCCCCTTTCAACATCTCGAGTTATAGGAGTAGGAACAGCAAAGGAGGCAGCTGAGCAAAAAGGTACCTGGCTTTTGGTTGCTCTTTGCTCCCTGTGCTGATGAAGAAGGAGCAGATGATGTGCCTAGCTGGTAATTTTCACTTAGGTTATTCTGGGCTGGGCTGGTGTACTCTTTCCAACCCACTGGATAGCTCCTCGCAGTGCTGGTGTGAAAAAACCTCAGCACATACATTGTAAAAGTGTAAGAGCATCCTCTCGACTTACTGGGAATGGTGCTGTATTGCTACTGGCCATACTGCCAGTGCCACTGGGAAACAAACTCCTTGGGGAGCACTGTGGATGTGACTCCTCCAGTACAGCTGAAATATTACACAGCATTTAGACAGTGTCCACTGCTCTGCATACTCTCTGATGAAGTCTTCATGTCTTCTCCTCAGGCCCTGCAGCTTCCACTGAGTGTTCCATCTCCTACCCCACAGAAGTGTATCTTCACCCAGTCCCAACTGCCTTCTGCTTTGCCAGAGGAAGAGGAAACATCTTGGTTTGGGGCTGGGGTTTTAAAAATAAGTGCTATCCAGTACGTTCGTGGTCTCCTACGTGTGCTATGCAGAGGACACACACTGACCTGGTGGGAAAACCTCCAAGAAGGTCTGACAGGACTTGTTTGACAAGAAAATCTCCTGTAGAGCCTAGACAGCCTTGGAGCATTCCCACTTTTCAGTTTCTTGGCTCACCTGGTCAGAACTCTAACTTTCCCTTTATTTCTGCAGTCTCCTCCTGCTTTCCTGACTCATCCTCTACTGTCTTTGGATGACACCATATAGAAAGATGTTCCTCCCTTGACAAGGATCTGGCTTTGAATTCTAAGGGCTTGTGAGTCTGAACTTAATTTAGTGCCCTCTCTCTTGTCACTAGCATAATCTGATTATTAGAAGGTATCAAAAGACAATACCTGACATAACAGCACTTCTCCCTCTTGCATGACTCACCTGTTGTGGATATCCTGTCCAGCACTCTCTGTGGTCCCAAAACCAAGGCTTCTGGAAAGAAAATGCAACATGAACATGTAAATGACAGAGGAATTCTGCTCTTATCAACTGCCAAACTCTTTCAGTTTGTTACTCCTACAGATTTTGTTGTGTTTTATTACAGGCAGAGCCGGTCGCATGTCTGGAATTCAGTTGCCAAGAGATTTCCACTACAAGAAAATGCAGTTGCTTGTGACATTGCCAATTTGTTGCTACTCTGCTGAAATTTCACATGCTGTTTAGCCCAGTTCCATATAAAACAGCTCAGGGAAGATTTCTACTAACTTGTTGCAGCCTTCTACAAGTTTGGGGGGGGGGGTTATTCTGTTTTGAATATATTAAAATATTCTTACAACTAATTAATTAAGAATCTCTGTAGGTTGGACAATACCATTTAAACGTGGTAAGAAGGCTGAAAACTTGTGTGACAGGAACATGTTTTTTCCTCTGTCAGTGAGGATCATGCTGCAGTCTGTTAAGTCATGAACCTCTGAAAAGATCCTACTGTGTTCACACTCAATAGAAAATTGGCACAGAACTCCACAGAGCTTGGGCAGCTTCAAAACTTTCATGGCACCTAAAGTCTCCACGAGTTCTTCCTGCATGGAGCACACTCTGACTCCTGGCTGTGCCCAGGTTTGATCAGCACAAGCATGTCCTGGAGCACAGAGGGATGAAACATAGTCTAAGCCACATCTGTAAGGGTAATTTTCTCTAACAGCTCTAACAAGGCTCCAGATAGCAGAGCTAAGAGCAAGAAGGCAACAAATCCTCTTCTCACACTGAGCAATGCAGAAGGGAAGCAGGAAGCAGTGGTTTTATGAGTAAATAAGGGTAATTAGGAGCAGACACAGGCTCCTGCCGTGGCTGGAAGTGAGCTTGGGAGCAGATTTACAGCAAATACAGGTACAGAACCAGCAGAGCTGCGTGATATAGAATCAGACAACAAAGCAAAAACTCTGAAACAACCCTGGCATATCGTGCAACCTAAACTAGAAAGGAACCCCAGACCCTTGACTTTCATCATTCCTCTGCTTTCAGCAAATAAGGCTGTTTTCTGGTGGCCTAGTGCGAGGTAACTTTCCATTGCTACCTCCTATTTCACTGACTCACAGGGCAGAGGTTTTTGCCACCAGTGTAAAGCTCCCAATACAGAATTTAAACATTTGCTTTTTTCTAAAGCAAGAAGGGCATGTCCCCAAACCTGTTCCAATCCTACTCGGATGACAACACACGAACGTCAGAAAATGTCATATGGAAATACACCTTCTCATATTAATTCTTTGTCCTTCTTTTTAGTCATTTAAGTCATTCTGGTACAATTTCAGATAAGGGAGTAACAGGCTATTTGCTACAGGATCCAGAGTGTTGTCAGTAGGATAGATGCCTCTTTTTCTTTTTTTGTGAAAACTGGAAGATGTGTAAAGAATAAAGAAATGACTTCCATGAAAAGTGAACATGATCCACATTCCTAGAATGGTCAGATAACATGCAGAAGAACAGGATTTTGTTCTACGTCTGTTGCATCAGGGTTTTGTACTCTGCTAATTAGCAGAGTACAAATCAACACCAAACTTTCATAGCTGGCCTCAAAGAATAGCCTCCTATTTTGCTGTGCAGATCCACAAAGCACTGCAGTTGGGATTTAGATGCCTTCACTCCTGGAATCCTTATACACCTAGAGTACCTTCAATTCTGACTTGAAAGTCTGCCTAAGTTCTAAGTGACAACAACGAGAAGTTACAAGCGTAGTTTGTGCCTCCTGCCTTGGGATCTGCAGGCTTCCACTACTTAATCCCTCAGAAGATGTCAGTGTGGAAGCCTTTTGCAAAGCCCACCTAGGGACAGTGAAAGAGCCAGGGGAACCTTTAAACACAGCCAGAGGATGGCTGGTGCCCCAGGTCCCAGCTTAGTGAACACAGCTCAGCCATCAGGGCACACGCTTCTGTCACCTCTGCAGCCCGTCGAGGCAGTTCCATTTGCATCAGAACTCATTATTTATCACATCAGAGAAAAGGCCAGTGAGCCTGAACCAAGGAAAAGGAAATTAACAAATGAAATTATTAAATTGCAGGCCATGCTCCAAAGGAGGTCGGACTTTTTTACCTTAAACAGGTGTTGGATACAACACACAAACAGGCCCTGCAGCTTCCACTGAGTGTTCCATCTCCTACCCCACAGAAGTGTATCCTCACACAGTCCAACTGCCTTCTGCTTTGCCAGAGGAAGAGGAAACATCTTGGTTTGGGGCTGGGGTTTTAAAAATAAGTGCTATCCAGTACGTTCGTGGTCTCCTACGTGTGCTATGCAGAGGACACACACTGACCTGGTGGGAAAACCTCCAAGAAGGTCTGACAGGACTTGTTTGACAAGAAAATCTGCCATTCTGGCAGGCACTGGCTGGGTAGAACAGCAGGTGGCACTGCTTGTGTACTCACATCGTACAGGACAGCAAGCCCGGTGAAGAAAGAAGTGATGTAAAATGTAAACCTCCAGCTAGAAACAAAACAAAGTACGTTAGAATCCCATCCCCTAAGCAGCAAGCTGCATTTCTGCGTGTCAATCACACTCATTCAAAGAATGATGCTATTAAGGCAAAGAATTACATTCCTATGTTCAAAGTTTGCCCAGGGCTGGCTCTTTGTGTGGCATGTTCAACAGAGCTCACAAAGAGCAATTCTTTGGCTTTAGATTTGGCAGAAAATAGAAGAATCCTGCTAAAATAACCCAAATAATCATCCCCAACCTTCCCAGCTCTAGCATGGGTCAAACAATGCCAGTCTCTCTCCTGGGTTTTTGGAGATGAGCTATGGGAATAAATTCATTTGTAGTGTTTTTCAGTAATTAATTACTGTCACCTCTGGTCTCAGTCAGGAGCTGATTTACTCACATTAAACCCACACTGAAGTACACCTGAACTGTTTGCTACGTTCAGGTTACACTGAATATACACACACGGAGTAAGGGACGAGAGGAACTTCACCCCAAGATGCTGCAGTATCTGCAATATCATAAATAAGTGATACACACAAGAATAATCCTTTTCAGTGAGGGTTTTGAATTAGAGGTTGAGGGCTAAAGGAAGCCCAAGGTCGTTAGCTCCAAGTTGATGTCTACCCTATGGACACACACTTCTAGGCAGATGAATAGCACTGCAGGTATTTAATGATTTCTTTGCCCTCTGTGGCTTTCCTGGGAGAACCTGCTTCCTTCACAAACAGCAGAGCAGCCCCTCATGAGCCAGGCATTCTCCAATCCTCCTTTTCTGTGACAGCTCAGCCAGAACCAACATTCACCACACTGGCTGATGGGAGGTGAATTTGTGCCTCCACATAAGGAGGAGGGTTTCCACACAGCCATTTCCAAAGAGGTTTTTTTTCCAAAAACTCTTTTCCAAAGAGTTTTGCTCTTTGGAAAACAGAACCTTTTGCACAGGCCCCTTTTTCTGCCACTATAAAAGTTTGCTGGGTTTTGACTTTCAGGATGGTGAAGTCAACCAAGAGCAGAACACATTCCAGCCCACTGCCTGTGACTTTCAACAGCAACAATGTGCAGAAAAGATGCAGCTGAAGGAACTGCTTGTAGTGAAGCAAAGGGATGTCATGGGAAAGGTGGAAGAAAGGCTGACTTGGAGGTACTTGGAAAGGAATCTTGGAGGCACAGAAACAGCAGCAAAGCAGCAAGAAGCAGTAAGATGCAGAATAGCAGGAAGGTTTTCAGGTACAATTGTGTTTCAAAGCAGAATGGCAGTCTTACAGAGTCAGACACAGAGACCCTATAAGGGATAATGGTGAGACAGGAGGACAAGGAAACTTGGAAGTGGAAATAAAGGGGAAAAGTGTTTCAGTAACTGCAGAGAGTTGCAGCAGAACCAGGTGGGGCAGGGGAGGCCCAGGATGCTCTCTGCCCAGGGGTGGAGGGCAGGCACTGGAGCTCAGCTGCACTGAAAAGCCCCTGCTGCTCATCATGGTTTGGGCTCCCGCTCACCAGGCCTCGCAAAACTTCTTCGACAGGCTGGGTCGGTCTGCGTTCCTCCGGCGCCGGAACCACCTCTCCACCTTCCTCACCGGCAGGTCACACCGTTTGGCTAAACTGAGCAGCTCCCCCTGGAAAACAGGTGAGGCAGCAGCATTCAGATCCAGCTTCAAAGGTCTGAAGGGGAAGTGTGGGCATCTCATCTGAGCTACCACAGAGCCCAGCTGGAGGCTCCTGGCAAGCCCAAATCTGCTCAGGGTAAGGCATCTTTCAGAAAGCTGTCTGTTCTTAGTGTAAAGAGCTCAGAGAGTGGAAAAACTTCCCCTTACTCCTGGAAGCAGCTGGTTATTAGGGCTAAATATTGAAACTTTACATTTTTTATATGAAATTCCCCAGTTCCACCTTTCAAACTCTGGTCTCACCTCCTCACAGGAGTTTATCACCAAACCACTTCCTCACCCTGTCTCAAGAGACTGAATCCCTTAAATCTGTCACTCCAAGGAAGCTTTACTACAGCTTAAATAATTTTTAAAGTTCTGCACTGACTCTTGTCATGCCTTTCAGCACTATCAGCCAATAACCTGACGTCATGAGCACAAGCAACACCATTTTCATACTGGATATTCACCAGGATGTGTTAAACCTGTCAGGGATAATTTTCCAATAGATTACCCACGGAAATCCTGCAATTACCTTCCTTCTTGTCCTTAGGCTCTAAGAGTTTGGCACGTGACGTGGAAGAAGCTTGTCATGTTTTATATTCCTTCTGGAAGCGTCACCATGGACTGCCTTGGGGGTTTTTTTTCAGTAAAGCAACAGTTTTTCATGGAATGCATTTACCTTAATTCTGCCACGTGAGAATGATTTACAAAGGCCAAGCATGTTGTGCAAAAGTATGTCCAAAAGTATGTCCATGACCAGTTTTCAAACGTTCTTCCCACTCTTAGTGACTCCTGTTCTTGGGGTGGAGATAAATGGAGACGCGGATTTACATTCTCCAGATGCTCCCTAAGGTGGAATTCCTCTCAAGGAGAAGGCTGCTGAGAACAGCAAAATCTCATCTGGTATTGGACAAGTAAAAGCTGACTCTAAAGAGGGTGTTTGAGAGCTCAGGGAGAGGGAGGAAGCTTGAAGAAGGCTGAGGTGTAACTGGTGAATGAGAGAGCAAGGCAGCAGCCAGCTGCACTGCTCCTGCTCCACGCCACGTGGTCAGGAGCCTCGTGCTGAGGATGAGCTTCGGAGAGCTACAAAGATGCTGAAGGGGCTGGAACATCTCTCTGGTGAGGAAAGGCTGAGAGACCTGGGGATGTTTAACCTGAAGAAGAGAAGCCTGAGAGGGGATCTTACAATCTCTGCAGGGTGGATGTCAAGTAGAAGGGGCCAGGCTCTTTTCTGTTGTGCCCTGTGACAGGATGAGAGGTAATGGTGGCAAGGTGAAAAACAGCACGTTCCACCTCAACATGAGAAAAAAACTGAGTGAGAGTGACAGAGCCTGGCCCAGGCTGCCCAGAGAGGCTGTGGAGTCTCCTGCTCTGGAGAGATTCCAAACCCCCCTGGCTCTGTTCCTGTGTGGGCTGCCCTGGGTGACCCTGCTCTGGCAGGGGGGTTGGACTCGCTGATCTCCAGAAGTCTCTTCCAGCCCCCACCATTCCATGGTTCTATGTGCTCCAGTATCACAGATTCTCTGGGTTAAAAGCTCCAACTTCAGTACAGTGTGGCTGCAGGGAGAGCTGTGGGGAAAACCTGCTGGTGGAGCTAGACCTTGAGGTGGATCTCTGCAACAGGAGTAGCTTTAACATGCACATTTCACAGACAGGCAGGCAAGAGGAAGGTCAGGGACCACCACACTGGCTAGTGCTCCTGAGCACACTCCTTCCCACTGCCAGGGAGAAAGGTGAGCTGGGCAACCCAGATGAATGCCTGCATTTTTTTTTAGCCTTTGTTCTTTTACTTTGATCCTGGTACTAAATGTCCTGGGGCTCCACATGCCCACTGCAGAACGACCCACTGTGCAATAGCCTTGTCAGGGCAGCAGCAAGTTCTTGTGAGGACTGTCCCCTGGGACTGCAACCCCAGCCCCCTGCTCATGCATCCAGTGCTTCATGGCCAAGAAACCTGCAAAAAGGAGCTGAAAGAAAATCTAATTTCTTTTCCTGCCATCCAGGGAGGCCAAGGTTAAATCCCGACTGTTCACCATCCTGCCAATTCTTTTTCCCTTAGCAGCAGCCTCTAACTCTGGATTATCCTGCCAAGTTCTTCAAGATGACTCTTTCTATCTCACGTGGGAAAACTACCCACCATTTGCGTTTGCAGTTTTCTGACCCTCCTTACAATCTCTGCAATGATGGCCAAGACTGTTGTTGGCTTCCTGAAAGGCCGTTCTCAACCTCACGGATTGCACAGCAGCAGAACAACCCACCCTGGAACGAGGAGCATCAAGCAATCCACGCTGCTGAGATGCAAGGACTGACAGCAAGGGAGACAGTTCAAGGCAGCTGGTGTGGCAGGGATTTGATAATATATGAAAAGAAGCCATCACAGAATCAGAGAATGGTGGGACGGGACCTCCAGAAGTCATCTGGTCCAACCCTCCCTGCTCAAATAGCACTACCTAGTTGCCCAGGATCACATCTAGACAGCTTTTGAGTTTACCTAAGGATGGAGACTCCACAACCTCCCTGGGCAACCTCTTCCTGTGCCTGGTCACCCTCATGGTAAGGAAGTGCTTCCTGATGTTCAGATAGAGCCTCCTGTGTTTCAGTTTGTGCCATGTATAAGACAAACACAAGAGGGAACCAGAGTTGTCATTATTTCCTTTAGGAGAACAGTTTCCTGTCCACAGAAGTTTGGGATTTATTGGTTTTTTGATTGCCAGCCACTGAAAGCTGCTACTCCCATATGTCCAGAAGCAGAACTGATAGCTGATGGCATCTGCAGAAGGACCCCTGAGGCCAGCTGGTCTCAGGTGGTTCCTGCTGCTTTGCTGAGCTTCCAAATATGAGTGGCATTACTAAAATCAAATCAAACGAGATTTGATTTGGCTAAAGACACAAGGGGAAAGCAAAGGAAGAAAGGACTCACCTCTTCAGGGTTCTTGCAGCGTGTATGGTAGAATGTTTCCAGCCTGGGGTTGGGCTGAGCTTTTGGTCTCTGCTTGTCTTTCACACCCAGTTTGCTACTGAGGGGCAGGGCTATGGCTCTGCAAAAGAAAAGATAAAGGCCCAGCCTAAAATAGAACAGTGATTTCTGATATTGGAGCACTGTTAAAAGATGATGTAGCACATAACAGCTGCCTCCCACACCTTGAATCTAATCACAAGTATCATGTCAAGCAGATAAGGTAGATACAGAAACTGAGAAGTAAAAAAACCCAAACTTTCAGCAGAAACAGCGGAACTCTAACTCTCCTGAGCTCTGTGCTGTAATATCCAAAAGTGCACGAGGCTGGGAAATGCCTTGTCCTGCTTTGTCAACTTCTGAATCCACTGTGCTTGGGCATCAGGGATCATGGCATGGAGCCCAGCCGTGCAGGCAGCTGCGAGAGCTATCGCTCGCAGCATATGCAGAGCACGAGATTGCTGATAAGGCCTCGATGGTGTTCACAGCTCCATCTAGAACACTGAACTTAAATGGCATCCACTTGAACCACGGACTTGGCTCAGGCTCAAGAGGGATGCTCTATCAGATGTGTAGCATTCATGCAGGAGAAATGTCCTGCTGGAACAGGAGGCGACTCGGTCTTCACTGGAGACCCTTACCCCTGTTTTTGCTAATGCAAGTGAAACTTTGTCTGTAAAAGAACTACAAACCTAGGCACAAGCTGTCTGGAGATGGTCCTGGGCAACCAGCTCTAGGTAGCTCTGTTTGAGCAGGGGGTTTGGTTCAGATGACCTAGGAATGGAGGAGCACACTAGCTGTGCATCTTGTGTCTCAGTGAAACAATGCAAATGAAAAAATCTGCAGAAATAGAAAATAAAGTTACGAAGAGGTAACAAAACTGGGTAGAATTGCTGAGCTCAACAACTCAGCTCCTCCACCATGCTCTTCTCTCCCCTGGCATTTGGAGATGGCCCCTGAACGGTGTGATGTGAGGTCCTGCACAGATGCTGTCCAAACAGGAAGCCTGGCAAATCAAAGTTTTATAAAAAGGCCCGAATTAACTGAATTCTTCTTGAATTTTGGGACAGTCAGTCATTCCCCAGCAATCACTGCCTTTATACACTGCCACTGGCATGCAGCTTCCCTAGGAAAAAGAGCAGGCTGGCCACCCAGAATCACAGAACCACAGAACGTATTGGGGTGGAAGGGACCTCCAAAGGCCATCCAGTCCAACCCCCTGTGATAAGCAGGGGCATCTCCA
>JANIJG010025926.1:0-32383 GCA_024611175.1 Megaceryle torquata
TCTCCAAACCCCTTACCAGCTTTGTTGCCCTTCTCTGGACTGCTCCAGCCCATCAATGACTGTCTTATACCGTGGCACCCAAAATTGAACACAATACTCAAGTCCTTACTTCACCCCTGGACTTGGTATCTGGACTTACCCATACTCTAGATTTAAGCTTTCCTCTTAATGCAAAGCAGTACCTTAACATGAGCCTCAAGCTCAGCTTCCTCCCTGAGCTGGGATGTCCCTAGGGCTTGGCCAGGATATTCTCACTTGTTACTTCGGCTGCTCTTCAGCAGCATTGGGCAGGGTTTTCTGTTAGCACTTACTAACAGGAATAGTTAACAGAAATGGCACAATTGTAAGTTTCCAGACATCCATAAGATACTTTTTGAAGGCAAGCTAAAAGTGTTGCAAATACCTTTACCAGTAAATCCCAGTACACCTATCTATCACCCACCCACCCACTCAAGTCGCCTCAAAACAAGCTGTGCCTAAACCCCTTGTGTATGGCTGATCTGTGTTTCTTTATGATATGTTTTTTCCTCCTGTATGAGATATGGTATTTCCCTCTTTTGCTTTACTATTATTTTTTAGAAATGTGTTTGAAAATAGTTCTGTTACTAAATACTTGAGAAAACAAGCAAGCTTTACTTTTTTAGTATGCATTTCCTTTTAGCAGCTTAGTATATATATTAAATCATAAGCCAAACAGTTGAACATGAACAATAGTTACAGAAAACACTTATTTTGACACTAAATATGATACATTTTTTAAGGATACAATGCAACTGTGCTAAGTTGTTAAAAAGTGTCAATTGCCATTTAATATTAGAAAGTTTTAGAAGAAATTTGACACTATAGCTTTTAATGGAATATTTCTTCCTCTTTAGCAGACACTTCTGTGTCTACCAGAAAGAACAGAAAGTCTGTGTTTGTCTCAAACTCTTCAGGGCAGAGACTATCATAAACATGAGCTTAAATGCAGGGCTTGTATCACTTCTTTATTAATAAGAAAAAATTACATGTAGAAATTTCATTTATTTCTGATTCCAAACTTCTCCACAAGTGGGAGCAATCAGAACTGTAGTCCCTGCCCCCAAACACACGACACGGCATTTTGGACCCCCAGACCCCACTGAGGCTCAGCCAGGCAGTGCAGTCCTACCACAGAAGATCTTCTGACACTGGGCTCCAAGCACAAATCTAATGATTTTGGATAACTTCCATTTCTTGTACTAGAATAAATTTTTTCTACTATTTCCTCATGTGGGTTGTTTTTTGTTTATTTGGTTTTGGTTTTTTTGCCTTTTTGTGTGTGTGTGTGTGGTGGGTTTTTGTGTGTGTTTTGTTTTGTTTGTTTGTTTGTTTTTTTCTCCTCTATAAGAGATTTCTTCTTTTGTGTCCATACATTATCTGACACAACTGGAAAGGAACCACAGGAGACCACAGGTTTCCTAATAGCAAAAGGTTCAAACAGCTACTGAGAACTCCCTCTGCCCCCTCCCTGTGTCTGATGGGTTAGCTTTTTTTGAGGACCTGTGGGAGGAATTCAAATATGGACAACATGATTGCTGTTTTTCAGAGGAACACTGTGTTTTAATATTTCTGAAAGCTCTCTTAAGACTCAGCAAGCAGACACTGTGTGAAATGCAGCCCAAAGAAAGGCTCATAGGACAGAAAAGTGCAATTGTAACCCAGGTGAGTGCTCTGTTCATACCAGACCCTAATGAATAACTTGTCAAACTATTCAGGACTTTCAGATCTTTGTTTCAGTCCAGGGAATAAAAACAGGGATGATCTGGGCTTTCAATTCAAGAAGATAACATCCAGCATAATTTGATTTTTAGCTGTCTCTTACAATGTGGAATTCACACTCACTGTGCAAAGCAGTCTTATCACAGCTCTGTGAGACTGCTTTGGCTAGTCTGTGCTAGTCTATGAAATAGAACAGCTACAAAGTCATTAGTTTCAGCAAAAAGAGAAAGGTGAATACTTGACTTTCACAACCATTAATTGCACAGAAAACCACCCGAGCAGTGACAGCTATCACAGTGAGCTGTGTCAGAAGGCTGGGTGCATGGACATACCCTCCTGGACCACCGTTCTGGTCGGAGCAGGGATGTGCTGCTCTGACCCTCAGAAGTTTGTCAAAATCACCTGAAAAATATCTAGTAAAGTAAAAGTATGTGTGCCTGCTTGTGTGACCCATTTCAGATCACACTTAATTTCCAGATGGGGTGCTAACTACTGAAATTAACCTACTTCAGCAATTTGAGAAGTGTTGTGTTTTGTTATTTCAGTGGTATAATGAAGTGTCCTAGTAATTGGACCAAAACTAAGCAATTTGCTGTATGAATGTGTGAATTGTGCCTGCTTATTACCATCACTCACTCTCATACTGGCTCTCACTGGGCAGCCACGTTTGATTTTGCACCTTTGGATTCTTTAGGATGGGAAGTTAAAACACAGCACAGACACAATTTCACTAAGCTCCATGTCTTTTCCCTCATGCGAAACTTGACACGTACAAGAAACGCTACTACTCAAAAACATTACTGCAAGAACACAGTAGTGTTGATGGGAAGCTGTCCATTTCAAAATTAAGGTATTACCTATTTGACTGGCAGTCATTGCATGTTTGCAAGTCAGGAAGACATAGTTAGAGCTCAGCTGTCTACAAAACTACCTCTAGGAGAAAATGGAAAGATTTTCTTCAACAAAACACTTGAAGCAAAGCACGAACCATTCTATTCTGTGAAACACAGAATAATGGAATTATCCTGGCAATTTACATATGAGCTCTGAGTCAGTCCTTTCAGGCAGGGAATAATTCAACATAAGCATCCCTGATGAAACAGGATCATAAATCTCTTTCTGAATGGTATTTTTCAATTTATGTGCTTGGCTTCAAATTCATCTCCTACAGAAAAGACACTTGTAGACAGAAGCAGCACAGGACCCAACCCCTAGAGTACAGTTCAAGAGACAATTTTGTGATGAAGGCCCCCATTTTGCATGCTCCTATGCTAGTTTAAAATCGGTATTCAAATGGGTATTTGAAACGTGCATTTCAAGGTCTAAAAAAATAAAAAAACAAAAAGAGCGAAACAGTAGGGCAGGTAGCAATTTCTCTCTGGGGTAGCAGACAGTCTGGTCTGCTTGATTAAAAAAAGCAATAATCAGAACCAATAATAACTTAATAGTAAAACCGATCTAATTCAGCCTGTGGGGAGGAGTAAATTAATCTGAAAGTAAAGAAATGTGTCAGTTGTTTGCTTTATGAGTTTTTTTATTTCCTTTTGCTGCTTGTGCTAGAAATGTAAAACAAAATCTCCTTTCCAAACAGATTACAAAGGGTGGACCTGGAGCTGGTCAGTGTATTTGGGCCCTGGACTGAAAGTGGAAAACACTAAGATGTTGTCACAGCACAGGTAGTTGCAAAAACACCCAGAGGCATGAAAAGTGTATCTGGAGGGACAAGAAAGAGCCAGGGGCTCAGGTGGCTCACATTGGACCTGGTGCTGTCCAACCTGGGGCAGCTGGGTAAGTGCTGTCCCCCTAATCTGAACAGCTCTGACAAAGAGATGCCACTTTGACATGCAGGTTCAGGAGAGGTATCTTTCCCAGCCTTCCATGACTTCTGGCTCTTAAATGAGCATAAATTGATAAATCAACTAGCAGCACAATTAGAAGCTGTCAGCATGATATCCATCCAGGACTTCCAAGCCTGGAAAGTTTTGCAGGCTAAAAAAAGTTAATTCTGTGAGGACAATGCTGCAGGTCTTGGTGCAGCCTGTTATCTGCCAGGCTGAAGTTGTGGTGTGTGGCCAGAACTGTGAAGCAGGAGGGTTTTCCAGTAGTAGCAACCAAGTGGCAATGCTGGGAACTAGCAATACACTGCCATTTCCTAGCTTTTAAATCATATTTGGTGAGCTGTTGATATTGTACCACTGTGTCTTTTTGAGAGTACTGCAGAAATTGACTGATATTTTGTGTGCTACCAAAAACTCCTTCATTTTTAGGATCCCAGGCACACCCCTGGGAGGACGTGGGTCAGAGACAATTTTGCTACAAGCTTCTGTGACAGATGTAAATGCTTGATTTACCTGCTCCCAGCAGATATCCCTTTGTGCCTTCCCACAGGAGTGGGGCAGGGCAGGGAAAGGCTGCACCCCATGTCCCATAGGCCTTTTGGGGAGGGAAGTGCCTGGTGATTAGTGCGTATGTGTGACAGAGGAGGTACATATTCCTCAGCTCCAGCAGTAGGGTGAAGGAGGAGCTTTCCATGCAGGCCCAAATTGAGTGGACAGACTTTTCACAGCTCAAGAGCTGCCATCTGGGAAAGAGGATGCAGCCAGCAAAGGCAACAGTGGGAAAACTGGTGTTCAGAAAGCCCTGGGCATCAGCCACAGCCTTGGTGACAGTCATGTGTAAGACCTTAGCCCTGAAGAGGATGACCATGGTTTTGGCATTTTGGCTCCTTGTTCCTTTTCTGGATGTTAAGGAAAAAGTAACAAAAAAGGTAGTTCCATGTGAGCTGAACAGTTAGATGTTGGGGCTGATCAATGTGCTTCTCAGGTTTCTAAATAATTTACAGCCACAAAGAGTTCAGCCCTACCTGACTTTGCTGCTCAAGGGACTAAGGAAAAATACCCCTTTGTAGTAGGAGCTCCTTAATACAATAGTGCCTATGACAAGTCCTACCTAAGCCCAGGATGTCTTACGACACCCCTTCAGGGGTATCTCCTTGACTGAATGGGCATATAGTTGCTACTGTGAATGTGACAGAGCCTTTAGAAACTTTCTCCATGGGAAGCTCCTCAGAAATCCAGTGCCAGGAACTGGAGCTCGAGCCTGTGCTGGTTGCACAGCGAGTGGCTAACTCCCCCCCGTTCGAGCAGACTTTTATAGTTTTGAAGGCTATTAGCGTGTCCTGCTTCAGTCTACTCTGCAGGTTAAAGAACATGATTAAAGTCCATTAGACTGTGTTTCTGAGTCTTTCCTTGCACCTTCATCAGGTAGCTGACATGCTGAAAAGCCATGTCCTGAGAGGCAGAGTCCACCAGCCAAGACCTGACACTGATCTGCAGGAACAAATCCTTCCATGTGTTTTGTAGGGTCCAATCCTCTCTGTGCTGCCCTCTGAGATGTCTACCTTTCTCTCAGCACTGCTCTTTTTCTGCAGAATTGCTATCAGGCAAACTGCTTCCCATCCTATATTTGTGCAGCAGATTATGCCCAGCTCAGCATGATGCTTCCTACCTGGCCTTCCTGAACCCCTTCTGCAGATCACATTCCAATTCACCTTGGTTACATTCAAATTCTGACCTCATTGGCACCTGCTGACCTTCCCACCACAATGTCCTCCACATGTCCCACATTTGCTACTGCCTGGACTGTCAAGAGCACCAAATATGCTATGTAAAAAAGGTTCAGAAGGGCTCATCCACCTGCTGTTTGCAGAAGTAAAACCTTAGTCAGGTGGTTAACTTTACACAGGTCAAAACCATTGAATTTATGAGGGCTGCTCATAAGCAACCTTATTTACATACTTGAGTGTGTAGAGAATAGATTCCAGCCTTTTTAACATACTGGCCACTTTATCAAGGAGAAGCAGAAAGATATTTTCAGTCACGTTGTGCCACAGATTAGTTTGACAGACTTAATGTAATTAGATGGAGATGAGTTTGGCCCGTTGACCTTTTTATTTATCATGGTGTCTTCCCAGTGTTTGACCAGTGACTCTTCAAATAGCTTTGAACTGATTTCAGGTTTTTCTCACTGTTTGCTTTGAGATCTTTTTCTCCCTTTTTAATATACAAGACTACTCCCTTTGTGTTCTGGAAGAGATCTTCATGTCTTAAACATATCGCTCTTATAGGAAAGTTATGCTAAATCCTAAACATGAGATTTAAAGTCAATATCCACTCTCCTTAGATGGCCACTTGGTGAAGCTGATGAGTTTTAGGAAAAGCAAAAAAATCCAACAAAGCTTCAAGGCACATCAACAGGCTAAAGCTCAGAGCTGCTAAATCAATACTGTCTGCCTGAATGCTCCTAAAGTTGTTAAATAACAGTACAAGCAAAAGGCATCTTAACTTTTCTTGGAGCTCTTAAGGCAGGCATGTTTATCTGCTTCCTGAAAAGAAAGGGAAGATATCTGAGGATACAGATGATTTCAGCATACACAGGACTTTGTCAGCAGAGGAAAACCAGGGAACAGTTAAGTACAATGTTCTCTAATTTTCAAAGGAAGCAAAGAGTACTTTTCAGAACAATCAAGCTACTTAGAAATAAATGCTACTCTTTGGACATCTTAATTATATAATGCTCTCCTTTTTATGCTAGAAAATACTCTGGTTCCTGACAATGATCTAAGTATCTGGTGTCTGACAATCATCTATGGTTTTGGTGCTTGTAAATGAGTTGCAGATTTACCAAATAAGTGATTCTGTGGGGTTTGGTTGGTTGGTTGGTTTTCTTAATTGGATAGGTGACATAAGAGATGCCCTCCTGAGCCCCAAAGTTTGAGAGATGACTGAAATGCAAAGGTAGGCTGAAAGTAGCCCATGATCATGGAGCGCTACTATCTCTCATGACATTATGATCTGCATTTCAAGACAGAGTCAAGAAGAGCTCACTCCCTACTTACAGACCTCCTAAAAAATCAGGAAAAATCCACAGCACTGGTGATTTCCTAGTTCTTGTGCAGGGGCACTGGTCAGTCCATGATTTTCCTGATACAGTCTGCCTTGAACTTTTGAATGAGCATGACTCATGTGACTGAATGCTTCTCAGAGCACTTAAGCCCTGGTTTAGGAAAGCACAGAAGCACATGTTTGCCTTCAGCCTTGCATTCAGCTGCTGAGTAATTCCACTGAAGCTCACAGGACCTAAACCCTCACTTGAACGAACACAGGCACTTTGCTGGGTGGAAGACATAAGTCCATGTTTCTCTAAGGGAAAATTGTGCAGTTTCTGTATTATCAGAATTACAGATTTGGTGAGGTGGTGGGTTTTGGTTGTTTTTTTTTTTTTTTTTTTTTTTTTTTTTTTTTTTTGTTGTTGTTTTTTTGTGTGTTTGTTTGGGGTTTTGTTTTTGTTTGGTTGGTTGGTTTGGTTTGGTTTTTTTTCTTAACTCAGAGGCCCAGTTTTTGACTGCATGATCGCATGTGAATTCCAAGCTTTGTTCTTCTGAAACTGAAAATTTGAGGTTTTCCAGTAAGATTTCCAGCCAGTAGGAAATACATAAACACAGATGAAATGCCCTATACTTCCAATAGTTCATTATTTAGAGGGAGTGTGGACCCAAGTCATGGACTTTGAGTGTAAGGTTGGTTAGAAACAATAAAATTAATTAGCCCTGTTCTCTGCCTTACCACCTCTTTCTCTGTATGTACATATTGAAGGACCCCTCAATCTGTGACCGAGAAAAGGTCTCTATTCCACCAGATGCACCTTTATTTTGGGTCACAGGGACTAAAAACTAGATGGACAGTCCAACAGCTGTATGTCATGCCCCTGGAGGTCCAGTCCTGAAGTGAGGAACACAATCTACCTTGTACAATGCTAAGAATAACTATTTTCACACCTTGTGCATCATTCTACCACTCAGCCCCCATCCAGGAATGGAAAAGCAGAGGGCAGAGACCTGCCTTTTCTGCTCATTGAAAGAAAGGGTGAGGTTTTTAGAGACGACCTCATAGCATCACCAACGGTGAGTGCGGATGCCCCGACACGGGAGAGTCCGTTGCTGATCGGGACCGCAGAAGCGCCGGGCACTGCGAGGAAGCCGCGCTCGGCGGGATCCCCGCCGCCCACCTTCGCTCAGCGCTTCCCGCTGGCACCACAATTCCCGACGGGAGCCCCGCAGCCCGCAAACACCCCTCCGGGACGCCGACCGGACCCGTCTCAAGCTCACGGAGGAAAGCTCAGGAATAACTACAACCGCGGCAGCCTGCTGCTCGCCCGCCGCTTCGCGAACGGCTCTTCCCCTTGCAGACCATCTCTTCGGGGAAGCAGCGGGGAGTGCCAGGCGAGGTACCTTCCCGCAGCAACCCCCGCACGGTCTCTTCTCTCCTCCCGCCTCCCCCAGCCCCAAGCACTCACCTGGGATCCGGCAGCAGCGGCTCCTGTTGACCCCTGGGCGGGGGTCGCTGCCCCGCGGGCTGGGCAAGGGCCCCGCCACCTCCCCGCAGCGCGGCAGCCGCCAAGTGCCGAGCTGCCCCCCGGCAGTGGGATTTATCGGCGGCAGCGGGACGAGGGGGGAGGACACACACGCCGTGCGGAGCCACTTCGGGGCGCGCCGCGGCCGCAGGCAGCGCCCGCTGCCTTTCCCGCCCCCCTTGGGCGGGGGGAGCCGGCGGGGCCGGGACGAGGGGAGGACGCGGCGGCTCCGCTCCGCTCCTCGCCGCGCTGCGCCGGCGGGGACACGGCGCCGCCCCCGTTCCGCCGCGCCCGCCAGGGGGCACCGCCGTCCGCAGCCGGGCACCGCTGTCGCCGGGCACCGCTGTCGCCGGGCACCGCTGTCGCCGGGCACCGGCGGGCTGAGCAGCCCGGGGAGCCCTGTCCAAACCCTCGGGCCAAGCCGCCGCTTCTTCCGCCGGAGCGGTGAAGCTGCTGCCGGGGCTTGGGCGCGACCTTCGCCGCTGGCGCGGGGGGCTGGACCCGTGTCGGAGGGGCTGTCTTTCCCCGGCGAGGGGCGGGAGTCCGCGGGGAGCTGCAGCCCTGCGGGGAGCCAAGCCGCGGGTTCGGGTCACCCCGAAGCCGGGTAGAGCTGAGGCCGCCCCGACACGGGCAGCCTCCCGGAGAATAGGTGTGTCGGTGGTCAGAGCTCTTCCGAGGGCTTGAAACAAAAATCTTTCGGGCTGGTACCCGCTCGTCTCGGCTACAGAGACTCTCTGAAAACCGGGAGAGCCTACTTGGATCTTGCCCTCTCCTCGCAGCCCGTCCCTAAGCACCCCTTGCTGGTCGGTGCTGGAGATGAGCTCCTGGACCAGGTGGAGCGGTAGTGAGAGCCATGTGGCTTTGCGAGCTTGTTTTGCGGTTGGAAGGTTGCATCCACGCTGACTGAACACATAGTAGTGAAAGTCACTCAGTTCAACATTGTATAGCCTGCACAGATTTGATATATATTCCGTGGAAGTATCCTACAGAGAATTTAGATGCCATCAGTGACTCAAATTCAAGTAGCTTTTCCCTCTGAGAGTGACATAATTTCTACCAGCAATGCCTATTTTGTCAAATGCAACTTTGATGCTATTTTTTTCTGTCAAAATAGATAGGATGGAAACTTCCCCACCTATCAAACACTTTGGATAAAACTGCCACAGGGGAGTTTTAAAAGGTTTCTGCTTTTCTAAGGAAGGATGGATGTATGGGGTGCAAGAAAAACAAGAAGTGAAGAGTGGAAGTAAACGAATCTCTGCTCTGTCTAAGGAAATTGTCTCTAATAATAAAATCATATTATTTTGCATAGCTTTAGAAACCTGTTTTTATGTGGAGTGATGCTGGTTTAAAAAATCCCTTCTCTACGCCTTTGTTCCTGTCTCTCCTGCTTTACCAAAGGAACAGAGAAAAGAAAGTTCTCTTCTGTCCCGGTGCTTTCTGGTGAAGTATATCCAAGACTGTTGGAGAGCTCCATGGTCTAAAATGAGAATGGGTGATGGCACAGACCAAGAAAAAATCTCCAGATCTTATTAATCATGTGATAATACCATCCTCAAATTTTGAACAACAAAAGAATGAGTTTAGCCAAGTATTTTATATAGTCATCAGTGCTGAAGAGAATCTCTCTCAGACTTTCTGTAGAGTTCTGACATCTCATGTTTGGGGGTTAGAGAAGATGAGAAGGCTGCTCTGTGTTCATACAATGTCAGCCATAACAATGCCATAATCTTCCAAGGGGCCATTGTCATGACAGTCAGACAAATAAAAACTGTAAGCTGTACTATTTATTTAGATATGTGCATAACAACTTTCTGTCTAACTCCATTCTGGCATGTGTCCCAGGCAGTGACTCTGCATCTCACCCATCCTTCCCTAACATGCTGCAGCTACAGGTGAAACTAACTTCCAGGAGCAGTAGGTGACTGTATCAGTCACATACACATGAAGAGCCCTCCATCCAGGAGGCCTGACAGAGAAAATACGGATTTGGAAAATAAAAACAATATTATGCAAATATTAATCATGGAAGGAAGGATTTAAACTGAGACAATAGACTCTTAATGAAAAGCACAAATATCAGTCACTCACAGCTGAATGAGTTGATTGGAAGCTGGCTGGAGTGACAGCCCAGGAAGCTTCATATTAAGTCAGTTAAATCCCATTATTCTTTAGATTTTTTTAATAATGAAATTAATTTCATGTGACTGTGAAAGGAGCTGAAATGATTGCCAAAACCTTCTCTCGTGACAGACTACAGAGGCAATATTAGTCAGTAATTATGGCATCAGGCTGGTGCTCAAGAGAGGCGGGTTAAGAGTTTTGTGTCTTATCTGCCCAGCTCTGAATGGTGATAAAAGGACTTTCCATTTCCCTAAGTACTCAGCTTGCATGGTAGGGAGGTATCACCATAAGTGGACCATCTCTTACAGCATTCCAACAATGCTCTTCAGACCTGGCCTGTGACTTCCTTGGAGTGTTTGTAGGTGGATGATGCAGAGCATTGTTGAGTTGCTTCCTTTCCTTTCAGGTTGTTACATGTCTTGCCATGAAAAGGAACGTGCCTTTCAGGCAAGTTTTCATATGCATTTGGGCATGTGTGCATGCATTCACTCAGTCCACCACAGTTCCATCACGGCAGAACTGCAGATGCAAGAGGAAAGTCAGTGTGAGGCCATCTTCTTGTGGGTTTATCACAGTCTCCCTTACTTCAGTTCTGGATCATTCAGATACAGCTAGCATCTGAGCCATGCTGTTTTGTGCAGGAAATACCCATCAAGGAATTCTTGGCTGGTTGTTGTCTGCACACATTTCTTCTCTTTCATTAATGTATTGCTCTTCTTCATTTCCAATCCCTTCCTTGTATTCAGGCTGCTGCTTCTTTCCTAGGAAGTCACTGGATATATCACCAGGTATTGCTCTGCAGAGCTAGAAGAAGCTGCCAGAGTGGCTGTCAGCAGTGTGCTCTGTAATCCCCTCCTTTCTGTCTGCAGGGCTGACTGCTCAAATGCTAATGCACTGCTTGTGGGATTCATCTGCCTTTAGCTTTTGACATTGTACGTTAATCATCTGAGTGCAAGCTCGTTACCTAAGGCTCTCTATATAGTTAATGCAGAGAAATAGACACCTCCAGAAGGCAACTCATCTCATCCATCTTAGGCATCTATGTGAAGATGAAATGAGTTGCATTTTGGAGGTGCCCATTTCTTTCCACTGACTCTGAAGGGAGCCCAGGGTGACTTGCTTGGATGGAGATGATTAACGATTAGGTATCTACAGTGAAATGAGTCTCTCTTCTTTTGAGTAATTCTGGTAGACATGATGCAGTGAAGATTGAGAACCTCTTGAGAGTTTTCTGCATATTCTATAAAATCATAGCTAGGGACAAATCTGAGCTTTGCAGTTTTATGACAATTAAAATCAGTGTTGATCAATCAAGTTAATCCCAGTGCAGCAGGATTATGCTAATCTAGGAAGGGTCAAAGAAATGTTCAAGCAGGTTCCAGAGACTACAGGCAGCTCCCACCCACCTATACATGTCTACACCATGACTCCTGATACACTCTTGACTGTGCTAAAACAGGTTCTTCTTCAGCACGAGTGATTCAAAACTCATTTTAAGGCCTCTGGCAGCTCTCTTTCAAGCACATTGTGCTGGCTATGATGAGATGCTGTCTGTACAAGGCACTCACCAGACCAGACTTACTATAGTCCTTCCCACAAAGCTGTCTCTTTCTTGAGCTCTGGATGCCACCCCATTACCTTCCTAAGGACATAATCCTTTTTTGCCTTCTATGAAAAAGTGATCTCTTTTGTTGTTTGTGCCCAGTGCAATTACTCCTCGTAAGCAAATTACAAAATAGCATCCTCATTGTATTTGGATTAACTGCTGCAGTTCAATGTTGACTGATGATACCAAAAAGACCAGTGTAAATACTGTATATTTTTATGTTTGAGCTTCTCAGAAATACTCTCAGGCTTATGTTTTCCATGGGTGATCCCTGGTCATAAGTATTTCTAGGACTCTGAAGTATAAACAGATGCTTCTTCTACAAGGAAAAGCAGAGCAGCCCTTTTTAAAAATGCTGCCCTAATAAAAGCTGCTGAAATTCAAAACTTGGCAGGATCTTATACTTCAGCAAAGGCAATCAGTCATTATTTTTTTGTTGTTCTGTGGTCCTTCCTTGTCCACAGACACAGTCCTAACACACTCTCATCTAGCAGACAAAGTGTTAATGTCTGTGGCACAGCACCTTCTGCCTCTACTACACTGGGGCAATGCCTGTTTGTGACTTTTTTATTTGTACAATGGTCAAAATATTTATGTATTATCTTATGTGTGTACCCTACTCTGGGTGTTTTCTTTCCATGTCCATCGGTGGCACCAGTACATGCTCTGCAAATGTCACCCTTACTCCATCATTCTTTCTTGGTTATTTTCCAGGCTTCTTTATCTTGTAGCATCCACCCAACCACTGCAGCTCATTCTTGTGCAGGCAGTTCATTTACTGCTCACAGCTTGTATGGGATCTACTTTGGTAAATGCTTTAGTGAAGTCTTAATATGATACATCCTGATCAATGCTCCTCCACCAAGGCTGATGTTTGTCACAGTCTTTTGCTTTGATTACAGCCAACCTGGCTGTATAGTGCTCTACAGCACACAACCTTCAACTCCCCCCAAATTGCACCTACTGAGATGTGGTTTCTACAAGATGTCTGTCACATCCTGCCTCAACCCAGCCTCACTGGGACAATGGTGTTGCAGCGTTTCCTTGACAGGCATGGTGTGGTGCTTGAGGACCCCTGTTGTCCTTTCATAGGATAGTGGGCTCAGACCACCTGAAAATACTGTATGAACATGCTGCATATGGACTGCAGAAGTTATGTTCACAAACAAGTTAAATCAGGGCTCAAGAGACAGCATTAAACCTCTAGGAAATGGAGTTTGGGGTATGCTGGGACAGCGATAAAGCGTGTACATGGGCTTGTGCAGAATCAGGGAGCTCCCTTTATGCTGACTGCCATGCAGTGGAGAGTGCAAGCTCCTGTTGCACACTTTGATATGACCATCCACTGGGGGTGCAGAGGGCTTTCTAGTAGAGGTGGAAGATGATGAACTATCATACATGTTTTCCTGGCATATGTATATGGAAAACTCTGTAAAAAAAGAAAAAAATAAATACAGTTAAGGAGCTTCAAAACACCACAAAAATACACTTGTAGTTTGTATTTTCAATGCCATGTTCATTATTGCTGCAGAAGTTTTTGTGGAACCTTTCTGGACTTGAAAAAAGCCCCTACTGTTGATTTAATTGTGAGCAAACACACAGCACAGAGTACTCTTGTCAGGAGATTATATATTTCTTATTTTGATGGCACCCAAAATGAATTATTATAACATTATATTTAAAATTTTTGCTACAAATAACCACTGGATGAAAATGCAACCTAATATTTAGCCCACATTTTTATGGCAATAAAGTAAATTGAATAGGATGTCTCTTTGCTTTGGGATGATTATTCATTTCTGGAATATTTGTTCCTCTTAAACTGAAAACAGTCAATATTTAAACTCCATATTTGTTAAAAATGCATTCAAATTTCATACCAAATTTATTCCATTACTTTGTACGTTTGTGGAGATTCTAGTAGAGAAGTCAGTATATCTGAGCACACACAGAATTTCTCTGCTAAAACAGGAGCGTGCTGAAGTATGAGATTTAGTCCATATTGTACAATAACTGGATTTTTTTTCCTTCGAATTTATTGTTATTCTGTCAAACCAAAAGGAAATGCTTCTGAATTACTTCAATATTACTAGATAAGGAATAGCCTAAACAGTGTCTTAAAACCTCAAAAGTATGCATCTTCTCAGCTTAATAAAAAACACTTGTGGAGACATGGAGCAAATAATTGCATTGTGCTTTGATTCAAAATGTGAACACATAGAAATTGCACAGAAAAGGAAAAAAGTGGCTGAACTGACAAACAAAATCAGTTTCCTAAAGCAAAGCACATCTGAAGTTGTTTGTAGGCAATAGTTATAGTTGATAAAATCCTCCAGAATGAAGACATTCTGTAATTCTTTTTCCACAGAAGTGCTCCAAACTTTGACTCGTTTCATCCTGCAGCAGTTCTTTAATTATATCTATTCAACAGGGGGTGTGCCTGTGATTACTGTAAATTTTATGACACAGAGTGCTACCGTAATTTCAGCTGTTAGTTGCTGTATAGTTCTTAGCCTGACTGTAATGGGGATGGATCACTGATTCAGAATGTTGTTGGAAAACACTTCCATTGCCCATGTCAAATGGTTAAGTGGTGATGTTGAACTGGGTGATAAATAGAGGTGGGCATAACATGAGTTCTTAATAAGGATATATCTCCCTATGGGTTTAAAGGACGAAATGAAGACGATGATCAAAGACTAGAAATTTGTTTCAGTCTGCCATTCAATATAGTAACCTCTACTGGATTAATTTTAAGTCTTTTCAGACATTTTTATAGCATAATTTTCAGTTGTACCCAAAGCCTGCTGACACTGAAAACAAAACTTGCCCAGTCTAATGGGTGGTGGATAACACCCTTGGAACAAGTGGTACAAAGAACGTCTCCACTCAGACATCCTCTCTTCTATTCCTGACATTTTTTTTACAAATACTGAAGTAGCATTTTATATTCTCTAGAACATAGTAAAGGTACCAATGCCCAGGAAAAGGTTCACTAAATAGCAGGTTTTTATCACCAGCAAGTGAAGATGCATTAGGATCTTACAATTTAGAAAAAAATATGGGCCAAGGAGGTATTCAGATGTTTTGGGAACATATTTTCAGACAATGGCTGCAAGCAATTAAGCAATTAAATGCTTACAGCTATGGTTGGTTAGATAAGTAATCTCATCACCACTGGGTAGAGCAAGAAGCCACTTCTTTAGTGTGAGTCTGCTGTTCCTCTTGATGTCAACTGCCTCATCCCGAGGAGCTGACAGAATGTCAACTCTCTCTGTAAACTTTCTGACATGATAGACCCCAGCTTAGACACCCCACTGTTAAGAACAGTGCTTTTCATGGGTCATGTGTTTTTCTAGTGTGCATGGAACATTTGCTTTGCACAGTATTTGTTGCTGATGGTTGCCCAATTATCTGCATGGGCTACCAGGTGCATCCTAGATGCAGAGGGTGGTTGCTCAGTTGAATCACTGATGAATTGACAGCTTTGTTTTCTTCTGATAGTCTTCATTTGATCACTCTGTTTTACGCGCTGCTGTGTCTTGGGAAAACAGTGTATCTACAGGGCAATGCCAACTCCAACATTTTTCTGTTACATGCACAGAAAGAGCAAATGGGCAACAGGTCTGCCCCACTTGGGAAGGGGGCCCACATCTTGGAGCTACAGAAGCATCTGAAGAGGGTTCCCTCTGGATTCTCATATTGCTCAGAAGCAACTTTATGTGCTACTGTATATGCCATTTATATGCCAGATGCTTTTATAAGCCATTACTTGGCCATACTATCCACTTGTGTGTGTGCGCACTTGTGAGTACTCACTATGATGTGCAGGTGAGAGATATGACCCGGGCATCCTCGTGACAAGAGACACTATGGGATCACAGAGATTTGTTTCCTTCATAACACCAGTGCAGGCTCAAATCAAATGAGAAGGATAGGACATTTCTGCCTGTAATTCTAGAGATACTGCACACCCCATCGCTACTAAACAGTGTTTTCTTTGTCAAGTCTCTATTCCTTTTGGCTCATCTCATTTAGTCTGTGATTAGAGGAAGCAGGTGGAGAATTCCCAGTGAGAGGAATAATATAGATGGAAATTTACTTGTCTCTGCAATCAGGCTAAACTGTTTTGAGAGAATTAAAGCGCACTTGTTGATGAGAAACTCCAGTTACCGGTATCTTCCACACAACTCTCCACGTTTCTTGTATCTTCTGCATCACTGTGTTGTTCCTCCTCCCCCCAAGGCCTCCTTCAATCCCCAGTGGAAATTAATAATGACAGAATGTTATTGGTCTTTCTGGCAGTGCAGCTAACAGTATTTGAAACTTACTGTACAATGTACTCTACTTGTTTATTTCCTATATTATTAGGCCTGTTTATCCCAACCTTCTGCAATCTTGTCCTAGTCCATTCCTTCTAGAGCTGCCAACATCCTTTCATTTCACTCTAATTCACACATTCTGGTGGATAAAAATAACAGAGGATCTGCTACTGATAGAAGTGCTGTCAGTAAAGAAAGATTTGTTTGGTGCCTCTTTCACTAAGAGGTTGCCCTGTACATCTTTTGGGAAAAGCACTGCTCAGAGAGAGGTGAACCAAAGCCAGGAACCAAGGTGCTATTTAAAACTGTAAATGTCTTTGTATCTTATCCCTCCAAAGGCTGAATGAAGGACTGACTCAGGCTGTGATGGTCCTGCAACACATTTCCATAATGGATCTAGATGAACAGTAAGTAGCACAACCTGTCATTTCATTATTTTTAATAGTGCTATTGTTGGAAGGAGCTGCTGATGTGAATGCACATTCCAGCAGCTGGCAGGGGTTTCAACGTGGAATCACAGCAGCAAGTGCTGAAAGATATGTGAAAATGCAGTGCCACTGGCAGGATACAGTACACAGAGTAAGATTAAATTACACAACATTTATAGGCCCATACTTTCTGTTTCAGTGATGTGCAGCTGTAAAGGAGGAATAAACCTCCTTCTTTAACAGTGGCTCTATGGGGCACCCAGTAGCTGATGAACAGTAACACTTTCCTGACCAAGAGGAGAAAGGATTGCCCTGTGTGTTTGGTTTTGTACCACAGCCCAAAGTTGCTCCTGTTGCGCGTACTGTTGTTGACAGCTTTTTCAAGTGAAGGGCATATATCATTCATTTTTTTAATTGAGTAACAATATTTTCCTGAAATTATGCAACCTTTTTTCTTCTCACCCTAAGCTTTATTGCCCTGCTCCAGCAGGAAGGGTGGTTCCTCTGCTGGGGCAGAACTTCTCTGCCCCTCTCCTGGGGCTGCAGGGAGCCACGGGGCTCCAGCACACTCCTGGCCAGAGGATGGGTTGAGTGAAGAGCACAGAGAACACTGCTGGGCATGACATGAGAAATTGCTGGACATGACAGATATCAGTACAGGCACCCGACAAAAGCCACAAATTGTGCCTCAGAGGATGGCTGGGTTCTGCAGGTGGTTGAGATGGAGTTATGGAAGGAATGACCATCATTCACGGGTAAGGGGAAGGGGAGTGCAGGTTTGCAATCACCTTAGTCACCACATCAGCATTACATGTAAGGCTGAGCTTGCCTACATTAACTGTATCAGAAATCCCAGCTTTGGGCATGGATGTTGCAAAATGGGGACCACTGAGGTAATTTGGGCATGGTTGTCCATCTGGGAGATGATAGAAGTCCTCTCCAGTACTGGAAAACTGATCTTGTGCAGACATGACCCAGAGAGGCAAAGAGGTACCTAGAGAAGGGCCAGGAAGTCCCGAGCAATAGCAGCTTGCAATGACTTTATGACCAGCACATGTGTGTCACTGCCAGACATTGTGGGTCAGGGAGAAAATGCTCAGCCTTGGGAAGGATTTTATTCTAGGCAGGCACAAAGGAAGGATTTTTCAGATCCCTGTAGAGGTAACCTTTGCTGCAAAGGTTACTTCGTGCCCTTCCTTTGAGGCTCCCAAAGTGAGTTGTCCCTGTCTGTGTGCATTTTTAAGCCATGCATAATGCAGGAGCTGGCATGGAGGAAAGGCATCCTGATGAGCACCACCATAGCTCAGCTGAGCTCCTGAGGACCTGCAGGGGAGTGGGGAGCCCCAGAAATGATGGGAAATAGAGTAGATCCCTCCTTCAGAAAAGCATGTAATAATATCTCAAAGCTTCTTCATACTTTGGTGAACTACAGAAATGTCTTTACCTACAAAGGCTCCTAAACAGGTCAAATTTTGCTATAAGTACCAAGTTTTCAGAGGCAGGCAAAACTAGCAAGAGAAATCATCTCCCCTCATCTCTGAAATGTATTTTTAAAACTTTCAGTACTTTACATTTTCCTTTACCCTCCTCTTTGCATGCAGAGGGTTGTAATCCCTCAGCAAACTCATAAGTTGACCCTCTGCTAACACCACATACTGATTCCAGTATTGAGCTTTTATAGAAACATGAAGAGCAATTGATTAAATTTGGATAA
This sequence comes from Megaceryle torquata, assembly GCA_024611175.1. NCBI lineage: Eukaryota > Metazoa > Chordata > Aves > Coraciiformes > Cerylidae > Megaceryle > Megaceryle torquata. The sequence goes on from JANIJG010025926.1 coordinate 18,346, forward strand.
ATATTAAGGAGGATTTTTAAGCCAATGTCCCACTAGTGCCTTTCTCATATTTAGGTGCCGGCTGAGGTAGCCAAGTAGAAATGCCAAAATGTCTGGAATGGGTTACATTATAGAAAGCTCAGTGTGGTGCTAGGAAATGAGGAATATTTTATTACCCCAAACTGCACTGAGACAGGATGGGATGGGTCAAATGAACAACCCAATCTATCGGTTGTAGGTAAGCAAGCCATGAATAACAAATGGACTCTAATTCAGGAATATAAATAAAGAGAGGCCTGATTTGAGACATGCAAGTGTAAACATTTTAGGCATCATTATATGAATAAAGCAGGCAATTTTCTACAGTTTTCTGGGCTCTTAATGGGCCCTGGCTCAATCCAGTTTCCAATAGCGAGGTTTCAGGGGAGATTTAATGATGCTGCAAATAGCACTGCACAACACACAGTAACCAGTTACTTCCTTTTAAGTTAAAACAGGATTTTCAACTAAAAAACCACCCTGTTCTCTGCACATTGTTCAGATTTTTGTTACAGAAACACCACTTACAGTCATCTTAGCTTTGCATGAGAACTATACCATATTCACAGTCCTTACATGTAATATCACCTGTTATTTTTTTCCAGGTTTGTTAGCCAGGATCCAAGCAGGTTCAGTTGTTATACTCCCAGTACTATTTATGTATTTTTGGTTTGATAATAATTAAGTGGGAAGTCTAAAAGCCCTGAGGGTGGTCTTTCTGGTGGGGCTGTGCTGAACTAGAAGTACAGATCATCATTTACTTGCTTTGCCCCTGTCCCTGCAGTGCCTGTGTTCATGCTGTGCGGGCACAGCTTTCCCCAGAAGGATGTTCCTAGAGTTCTCAGCTCAGCTTTGCCCTCAACTACACATTGGGTGTGGCTGCAGCACACATCCCATTAAAAACAGCTTTGGGGTTCAACTGCCCTGAGGATACAGACTGCTCAGCCCAGACTTCCCATGTCCTGGGTGTCGGTGTGGAGCTGAATAACCCCCACCAGCCCAGAACTCCTGCATGGAGAGCAACAAGGCTGCCTCACTGGGGTGCTGCCTTGTGGTGTCAAAGCCCAGAGGGAATGGATGACAGCAGCTGGGCTACAGAAGCACAAATTATTTCTGAAATAAAATACACCTCATTTCATTTTCTCTGTTGCTGACAGAGGTATTGCAAACCCATGTTTACCTTTTCTCCCTGCTTCACCAGGTAGAAACAGCCTAGGGAGTCCAGCTTAAACCTCCTTTCTAGAAAAATGGTGAGCAAATTGCTTCTTACATCATGTGCAAAGGTGTTTGCCACTGTGGCTGTGGTACATCTTAAAGGCAGAGCTTAATATGAAGTAAGTCCTTAGGTGAGAGCAAAGCAGAACATTTCAGGGAGCACTGTTGCAGAACAGAGGAAGAAGAGAGGGTGACTTTGCAGTTGTCTTTGGCCACTCTGACACTAATGTGGGTGCACTCTGCCTTCAGATCCACCCACAGATGTTTCTTTTTCCATGACCTGAAAGGAGCTGTTAGAGAGAGGAGACTCTCAAAAACAAATAGCAGAGGGAGAAGGGTGATCTTAGCCTGACATTTTCAGGCCATTGAGAGGTCTCTGAAGGAGGTCTGTGGATAGGTACATATCACAGTTAGAAAAAAAATAGAAATAATCCCCCCTAGCCCCCCTCCCCAATGACATCTTATTAGATATTTGCTGTTCAGGTTTCATTGTCTTATCTGAATGGTTTTTTTACTATTATTCCCAAAATTCTTTGCTTTTATAGATCATGTAACCAAGCAAAGCTAATGAATAAATAATTTGCAGAGTTAATGTGGATTGTACCAACTTCTGGGTATCTTGAGCTTGTATGTGGGAACATGTTTAAAAAAAATTATTTTCACCACATCCATTTCAGCTCTATTGTTGTGGCACAAAATGTCCCTCAGTGAAACAAAGAACAAGCAACAAGCAAAAAACTAACTCGGCCAAATAATCTTTTCCTTCTCCTTGCCTTTTCAGCAATGATGTGGTTGCAAAGACTGGCAGAAGGTGGATTGGGAATGACTGTATTGCACGGCAGTTTGGTGAACACGGGATAAAAGCAGAATGGCAATTCATTTAGAACTGATATTTAGTATGGATAAAAATGTAGAGATCATGGTAGAGATCACATATTGTAAGGGCAAAAAGGGAGTTTAGAAGCAAGTCACCATATCCATGGCAACATAAGAGGGATCTTTTCAACAGAGAGGACTTTCTTGTCTAGCTGTAACTGCTTCATGAACAAGAGGTACAGCACTTCTGGGGGACTGGTGAACAATGGGTTAAATTGTTAATTTGTGAGGACCTTGAACCCTCTGCAGTGTCAAGTCAGTCCTCAGGAAGAAGAAAGAAAGGGGAATGTTATAAACTGTGACCAAGCATCCAAGTTTGGTGAGCCTGTCTCCTCTCTCACCTGCGTGCTGGGGCAGGTGAGGGTCTCCCATTTCACCCTTATGCCCACCTGAGGGTGAACTTCAGCACTGAAGAGGCAAAGGGGAGGATAATGGGGAGAGTGTCTCAGGAGGGCAGGCAAGTAGTGTGGGGAGGTGGTTGGGAGAACAGCAGAAAGCAGTTGCCATGGAACTGAAGCCACTGAAGATGATGGGCAAGATGGTCCTCACTCGAGGGGATCCAGAGCCATGGACCCTCACACTGAAGAGGACTTCACACTGCCTATGGAGTAACACCTCTGGGATTGTGTTTTCAGGATGACAGGCCAAGTAAGGGTCTTTGCTGTAGATTTAGACTATCTGCTTGAGGTCCAAGTGAGCAAAATTGGAATCTACTTTTTATATCCCCTAAGGAATTTCCTGCTTTTTCATTGACCTCCAAAATTCAACCACAACCACCTCTTTTACACAACAGAGCTAATGACACAAATGTCTCTGTATTAACCGATACACCTAACTAATTACTTACAAGTACTTAGAGGTATAAACAGCCATAGTAGCATTCACCTTTGGGTGCTTAGCAGGAGAGTTTGCTTTAAAATCTGTAGCAATTAATATTTTACAGATGCCTATGTGATAGTCAAAAGAAGGAAAAAAAAAAGAATCTTAGAACGTGTGTAGAGATAAATATTAATTTACCCTTTTTTATTTATGTTTATTTATTTTGTTCATATTTAAGCAGGATCCTTGCTTGTCTTTGCTTAATGTGATGCTACAAAAGTACTGCTGATCATTTAGCAGTCACAGTTATAAGCAAAACAAACGTGTTTCCTACTAACATGCTACTAGATCTTACCTCTCAAGTAAAATGGATGAGGCACAAGTCTGGAGGCATAGGAAGGAATTGTCTGTCATGCAAAGTCTTTTTTGCTTTCTTCTTCATGCCACTGTGCCATCCACTCTGAATTTCCCACACAGGTTTTCATCAGACTCATGAAGTTTCTGCTTGCTTGCTGCTTCTACTTGCTTGCTCAACTACAATTTGCTGTTTTCTGGTGCAATCACACCTGATAGCAGGACCTGTACAAGACTCCTATTTTCTGTGTCTTCATGACCATCTCCTCTTCAGAAGGCAGATCCACTTAATAATGGAATTTTTTGTGTTTCACACTTCACTTTACATAAAATCATTGTCAACTGCCAGTGCAGCCCTTTCAGGTCCATGCTGCCAAACAAGCTTACTTCTGCCAAGCTCAAGATCAGCTTCATGAGATCAGGAGCTTATTATAGAAACATAGAATGTTTTGGGTTGGAAGGGACCTTTAAAGGTCACCTAGTCCATCCCCCCTGCAGTGACAGGGACATCTTCAACTAGATCAGGTTGCTCAGAACACTGTCCAACCTGACCATGAATGTTTCCAGGGATGGGGCATCTAGATGTCTCTGGGAAGACTGTTCCAATGTTTCACCACTCCCATTACAAAAATTTTCTTCCTTATATCCAGTCTGAATCTACTCTTTTTTAGTTCAAAACAATTACCCCTTGTCCTACTGCAACAGGAAAAAGTTTGTCCTCACCTTTCTTATAAGCCTCTTTTTTAAAGTACTGAAAGGACAAAATAATGTTTCCCTGGAGCCTTCTCTTCTCCAGTCTGAACAACCTCAACTGTCTCAGCCTTCCTTCACAGGAGAGGTTTTCCAGACTTCTGATCATTTTTAGATGAGTGGCCCTCCTCTGGATCCACTCCAACAGGCTCCTGTCTTTCTTGTGCCGAGGACTCCAGAGGTGGACTTGGTACTCCAGATGATGTATCACTAGAGCAGAATCCAGGAAAAGAATCACCTCCCTTGACCTGCTGGCCACTATTCTTTTGAGGTAGCCCTTGGCCTTCCGGGCTGGGAGTGCAACTTGACTAGAACATGACCTTCATGATATATGACGTGAATATGACAAGCCCCAGGATTTTGCCTATTTGAGTAGAAATACCCAAATTCCTGCATGATTTTACTTCCATTCATTCAGCTGATTGCCCTCAAGGCAATGAGGGCTGGTGTCATATCAAACACTTCATCCAGCTATAGGAAGGGAGTTAGAGGTTCAGCAAAGCTACTACTTGAGGATCTTGTTATGCAGCCATCTTTCATGACACTGTGCTCTTAGCATGCACTTGAGTATGTGCATGACTAGTTAACACCCTCAGTAGCCAACTGTAACTTCCTAAAATTGTGCTGACTCAGCTGCCACTGCATGAGCACATCAACTGAGCATACCAGCATCCAGGGCTGACAAGTCTGGGAGCAGTGTCAGTCAAAAATAACTTCCATACTTGAAATTGATAATGAAAGAGAAGTTGTCCCACAATGACACTTCCCGTAGTCACCTGTGCAGAACGGCTTAGGGTATCCAAGATACATCCTAATTGTGCCCCAGCACCTATTGCTGGAATTGGTAAGCACAGCGCTGATGTGGTTAATGAAGGCTTGATGTCTATATGACAATCTGTATCAATAAGGGAAAGCTGCTTTGCATTGGTAGCATGTTACAGCTGTATTTGGAGAGAGAAAAATAACTCACAGCTTCTAGCAAGCTGGTAGAAGAATCCCCAAACTTATCTTATGTGTTTATCAGTCAGTAAATAGAAATGCTTGCTATCTCTTTCTAAAAGACACTGATACTGTTGGGCGTGATGCAATGCTATGTGAGCACTTTCTTCTGCTGGAATGATGTCCAAAAGCTACTCAAGTTTATTCTTTCAGCAGCAGGTCTTAATCTTTGCAGCCATGGGACAAGAATAAAAATGGGCTTGTCTGAGTGGACAAATGTATAATGTAATAGTAAATATGAGGGGTCAGAAATGCAGAATCACATTTGCACTGTATTCCTTACGAAAAGGGATGCACATACCCTAGCTCAGTAGTTAAATTTTGTCTGCCTTTGGGGTTCTGTGCCCACAGAATCCATATTTATTCCCCCTTTATCTTATCTGCGGGAAAAAGGAAGGATCTGGATAAAACCCTAGGAGAAATCTCAGGAACTGGTCCAGGTCCTGGGTCAGGCATAGGCATCCTGTGTAAGCCTGGGGAAGTCACTTCATTGCTACTGCAAAGAAAGGAAACAGGGAGAGCAGAACAAAATGTTCTTATTCATTCTGCTGTCTGATGAAATGAGAGCTTCTTTCAAACTTACTAAGATTTTTTTTCATAACAAAAAAAAAAAAAAAAAAAAAAAGGGGGGGGAAAGTCCTGTTTGCCAAGATGTATGAATGGAAGAAAATACATTTCTCCTGACTAGCCTGTCTTTCCTCCACCTCCCCCTGCTGCATCTCCTTGGACTTCACCTTCCTCATCTCAGAACTGTTTCTACCCTGGGGCAGTTTCTCTGTCAACTCTTCCTCTCTTTCTGCACATATCATTATGGAAGTCATCAAGTTTAACATAGGGATGCACCAGCACAAGAAACTGTGAGAAGGGAGCCCCAAATACTTTAGCAAGCCATGCACTGCAGGTGCAGAAGTTAAGGAATAAGTTTTTTCCTGAATCTGTCAAAAGATGGGCATTGAATGCTGGCATTCCCAAGCTACTTTAAGGCAAGGCTTATTTTTCTACTGGTATTTATTGTTAGTAACTTTGTCAGGGTCTTGGCCTCCTCCTAATACAGAGAACAGGAAAAAACCTGAAAACTCAGAAAATGTTTTTCAGGGCAGAAAAGTAATTTAGTTAATGCTAAAAGGATTTCCTAATACAACACAGCTATACAGTAGGGGCACTTAATTCCTCTCAGAGCTAGGTTTAAACTTCTACTTCCACTGAAAAATGTATTAAATTAAGATTTAAAAAAAAATAAAATTAAAATAATACATCCTGTCATGTTCTATCCAAGTGCAAATGCATACTGAGAAGTTATGATAAAAGGCAGCATATTTATACCAGAAATACCAATAGACCTTTAACTATAGCAGTGCAAATGATGCCACTCTAATTAGAACTGGTAAATGGCTATATTCAGTTTTTAATGAAAATATTCTTCCTTGCATTTCCCATCTCTAGCACCATTTCATTTTGTGTATAGTGGACAAGGAATTAATTATTTCAGTTGGAGTCTAAATCTCCCTGAATACACTGGTAATCAAAGACTTCTATTAGCACTTAGATGAGCTTTTCTGCTCTAAATGAACTGGTAGAGATCCACACTAACTGTAAAGTTGCTTTCACTTTGGGAATTAGTCTGAATAAATGTTAGGTAGTTATGAGCACCAGCCAGCTGGCCCAAGCTGTTAGTGTTGTGCAGGGGATTAGCTACAATGGTGAGACATCCTGAGTGCACACAATTCAGCAAAGTGATGAGGTGCTTTTAGAAGAATGATTAAGTAGAGTACATTTTTTTTGCCATGACAGCCAGGAAATGACACACCACCCCAGGTCTAACTGAAGAGCAGTTAGGCCAGATGAAAGGAAATGGGGGGGGAACCCCTCAAATGAGAGAACTACTGGAAACCTAGGGCCAGGGCTTTCTCATTGCTTCCCTTGCTGCCACGGTGGGTTTATGCTAGCCACCTTGACCCCTTTCTTGTCAGTGGATGGACTTCCCATGGGATACAATCTCCCATCGTCACTAGGTGGTTTCTGTGATATTTCTGGATAAGCCTCACAGAATAGTAAAAATATGTCAGTCTTCATAGCCCTTCCTCTAACTATGTTTGATATTCTGGTGATTTTTTGTAGAATTCTCATGTCAGCAAATGCCATTCTTCCTCCACTGCTAATACTGCTTGGAAGGAAAGGTAGAGCATCACTTGCCATCTGGAACACGTGATGTGTTTCCATGTACTCCAAGAGAAAACCAGTCTCATTGTGCATTACAAGTGTTTTTTAAAGGGGGTGAAGGCATCTTAAATTCAGCAATAAATAAGCCCTTAAGATTTTAACAGTGGTCTACTGAAGATGCCATATGCTTCTGTGCAAGCAAACCATGGCAGTGATTAGACATTAATGACTGAGATCCTTTGGTGCAGCTCTGTTGTTTGCATTAATCTTGATCAGAGGGACGTCTGATTTCCACAGGCTCACTGGCATTGCAATTCTGCATTGTCCCAGTGCTGTAAACAGCTGTGGTGGTACCACCTGCATGGAGAGCACCCTGCATGGTGCTGGGTGCCTGAGCAGCACATGGGCGACCCAACTCCTGGAGATCATTCCTGGACATCCTTCTTCAATGGAACATGGCACCGTTGGCCTCCTGAAATCCCACTTCTAGTCATCATCCCCTTAAATCTGCCTGGTGCCATGACTGAGGTGACTGGCAACATTTTGTGGGTGATGCTCCAGTGTGTCAGGAGCTGCTGTACGTTCAGGGTAAAATAAAGCTGATTTAGGAGAAGTGACATCAGACTTTCAAAACCTTAATAACAAAGCGACCAAGGTTTAGCCTCTCCTGGGGCCAGCAGGTTGTTGTTCTCAACAAGTTTTGCTTGCCTGCATTGAAAAGTCTTAATTGTGACTCAGGGAAAGATGCTTTGTTATTCCTGCTATCAAACAAAGCCTCCCAGTTAATCACCACCCAGAAAATTGGACAGTTTCCCTTCAGAACTGATCATGGTACTTGCTTTATTTCCTGCTAGATGGTCTCTCTCCTTGATTGCTTCAAGGAGAGAGCTATTGTATAGATTGATAGGTGGAAAGTATCATCTTATGATTGTTTGTGAAAAATGTGTGGTTTTGCATAAAAAAAGAAAAATCCTGATTTTTTCGGGCCCAAAGGACATTATTAGAACAACAGCTCCTCAGCATGTGCAGCACAGAGAGGCATTATATAGGTTTCAATAGGAAAGGCACTACTAACTAGTGATGAACAGCATTAATGCTTTATTTTTTGCATTGTATATGAGATTTAATTGTGCCTCTAGATTCATCAGGACCGTTCATTGGGGGCTTACTCATAAAAATAATTCTCATTCTTTGCATACATAATTTTACCTTGTTCTGTGCACCAACACAACACTATAGGATCTGAAATTCTCTGAGCTGGGGACTAGGGCTCAGGTTTCATTGTACCCCTCCCCTGCTCTGTCTGCATCTGTTTTTGACAGCACTCAGGCAGGGTAATGGGCTCCATGGACCAGATCCATGGCCTGGCTCCAGAGTTTGCCTGATCTCTATCTTTTTTTTCCACAAGTGGTGCTGGCACAAGAATCCAACCTCACTTCAACAAGCCCCTTTCTCATAACACTCAGGACAACAGAAAACCAGAGTAAAACAATGTGGCAGTTCAAAGCACTTCAAGTAATAGAGGGTTTGTTTTTTTTTTTTCCTTCCTTGCAATTTATTTCCCAAAAATCATCATTTTCCACTTGCTTTACTCCTGCATTTAATAAACTTAAAGTGAAGCTACCAATTTCGGTCAGGCTCTGATGACTTTCTGTATATGTTTTGCTGCCATAGGAAAAATATTGTATTCTCTTTGATTTTTTTTCATGAGTTTAATGTGTTTTTTTCTGTAGCTTATTATGTATTCTGTTAAACATATATTAAACAACTTAATTTTAGCCATAGTATTAATATTTTTATTTCTGAAAATAAGTATAACTTGGAAAGTAGAGCTGACTCCAAAGTCTTTAAAACAATAGTGATATATCACTCAGTTTTTAATTTGACTTCCAGAAAGTTTGTTTTCATAACTTTTTTTTTTTTTAATTTTCAGGAGTCTCTATCTGGCTGTTTACAGCTGCACCTTTTGCTGAAAAGTTTTAACAAGGTTTTTTTTATTATTTTCTCTGACATGATGTGTAGAGTTCTGGTTTTGTTAGAAAGAACAGGGATAAATACCACCTCCTGATTCCAGCCTTATTAGGGACACGCTGATGTGTTTTCACAACATGCCCATTGCAGTTAGAGATGAAGGCTCGTGGCCACTCACAGGAACAAAGAAATGCAAAAGTGAGAAGTGCTTGGTATGAAGTTAAAAAAGAAAAGTTACTTCTGTTCATTAGAGGGTCTTTGTCATGCATGCATTTTGCAGCAGACCAGGAAGAGATGCTGGGGTACAACAAACTTCTCTCACATCAAGAATGATCTTGTTGCAGAAAAATTACCTTATGAAGTTTTATTAATGTCGTATTTGGGTCAGCAAACAAAAAGTATCAATTCAGTAGAAATATGAAGGGGAAAGAAAGCCTGGTGACCTGATGAGAAATGCAAGCTCCTCAAGTCTGGCAGCTTCACTAAAGGTAAAATTGTCCGAACAATGGTCCAGCAGCAGACATGATACAGCCTAAAGCTTTAAATATTTGCTTAATGGAAACCCTCTTAAGAAATTTGTCAGAATAAAACTGATGTAAAAAGACAGAAGTAGTACTGAGCATTTATAGAAAACTGTTGACTGACTAAAGACTATGACCTCATGGAAATCAAGCTGTGGAGGGCAGAGATGCCACCTGAGTAGGATGACAAAATACAGAATGACTAACAGAACCAAACTGCAGAAGGACATGGGAGAAGAAAGGAATTGTTCCTATATAAAGAAGTGCCCCAGGAATGGGGGTGGGGGGAGGAGGAGGGGGAAGAGAATCAGAGCTTTAGAGATGGAAAATTGGGGTGATTGGGCATTTTAGAGGAGTAATAGAGGCTGAAGGGAGAAAACAAGATATTTAGAGATCTGAGTAGAGACAGGGCACACCAGGACAGGGAAAGGAGAGACAGTGGGATATGAAGTTTGTATCAGTGCATCAAAAAATGGAAAAAAGCCATGGAGGACAGGAAGGGGGAGAGAAACATGTCTCTAGCTAGCATGTTGTGTTCAGGCCATGGCAGGCAGAGGGAATAGGCACGACAGCTCAGGTTAGAGCAACTGGCAGAAGCTGCAGCAGAATTTTCCATCCCCAGTCAGATGTCTGTAGATTAAAGTCACCAATATCTTTTTATGAGAATGCTGGGGTATCTGCTTGGAACAAGACAGGCAGAGTGCAAGAAGAGACATCAGCTGGTTAAGATCAATGGTTTTGTAATAAAAGTCTGTCCAAATAGGATGTAAAACAACAAGCAAACCTCATAATGTCACAGTGACCTCCCTGCCTGCAAAAAGGAACATCTCTGTTCCATGGGAACTTCCTTCCTTCCTCCCATACTATTCAGTTCCCATCCCCTTCCTGGAAGAAAGAGAAAACAGATATTCCCCTAAGGTCCAACCACAAAACATTCATTCAAAAGACAACTAAGCAAGAATGAGAAAAGAAAGCTGTGGGATTTGATGAGTGACTGGAAATGTGGTGGAGGAAGAGCAGAGGTTGCCAGAAACAGTGCCTGAGAGATAGAAAATGCTATGAATTTGGCTGTGAAAATAAATAAAAGGAAGCAGACAAGGTATGTTCTGCTGAATAGTGTAACAAAGATACTATTACAGCTTCCACTGATGGAGAAATTGAACATATGCCAAAACATCACAGCCTTGGTACAAAAAAAAAAGTCTAAAAATTGTGTTTGAGAATGTCCTGGAAGATCAGAGACTTGTAAGTTGTCAATCAGCCTGCCTGTTCAGGGGCTACCATGTGAAAATTGTTCTGCCCCGACTGAGAGGCAGGCAGCATGCCTGTTTGGAATAGGAGGGTTGGCATGGATCATCTCTCCCTGCTGATGGAGCCCCATCTGTGTGAGCATGGAGTGGCTTTATTGGCACAGGGTCATCCTGGCTGGAGAGGCTGAATCACAACAGGGTGCAAATATATCCTCCAGCCCACCAAAATAGATGTCTGTGCATAATCAACTCACTCAGACCTGCCCAAAGGGGTGAGACACCTGATGATGCATTAGGTGACTCTCTGGACCTGTTACAGACATCAACATCTACTGAAGCCTGCCAGAAATGTCATGCTTCAGGAATGGGAACACTGCTTGTGGTGCTGGGGCCTCCTGGCAGTGAAACACAGCTCTGTGAAGATTAAGTTCAAGGGAGCCTAGGTGTGTATTTAGCCACAGGGCAAAATCCCTTGGCTCTTTCTTCCTGAAACTAAAACTTGATGATGCAGTTTTGGAAGCATGCACATTGTTATCATGACATGACCAAATGGCACCATGGTCAGGCAAAACAAAGCTGCCCAAAGTTGAAGGACAAAGTGTTGCACTAAGGGAATGACACCATGTGGTGTGCATGTGTTTATGACTAAGCATCCAGCTATTTGTAGGTGACACAGAAACATAGAATTTTTGGTAACATTCAAATTCTGTGCATTTGTTCAACTGACCCAAAGTAAAAAACTTACTGTATGTCTCTTAGGATATGATGGAAGATCAATGCCGGATGTAAAGGTTTTTAGCTCCATGAAGCTTACAGTCTGCATTTTTTTTTTTTTTTTTCACCAAGATGCCTTCAGGTTACTGGCTGTGGCAAATATTAATTAAGCAAAGAGAGTGCTTGATCTATTGAACAGTGTTCTACAGTTATAATCCTATATAGGGCAATAAAAACATAAATCAATAACATTGCATATTTAGTGCTCATTGCAAGATTTACTTAGGATCAGCTGAATAATTTCAAGTGCATCTGAGTGAAAGGGGAAGGTCAAATACTTTATGCAGCATAAATTAGCCTACTCTGACATTTTCACAATGGGTGAACTTTCAAGAGCAGAGTGGATGATGACAGTCACTTGTGTCCCTCCTGATTAGTACATTCTCTATAGACAGAGCATCTCTGGTTCCTAATATCCCTGCTTGACATGTAGCATATGACATATTTCACACATCAGAGGAAACACAGCAAAGCATGTGAGTGAATGCTCTCATAAAGAATAAAGCCTGATTTACGTCTCAGCTTTTACTGATTACTTTTTGACATCTGTTCAGCTGAGCAGGTTGCTAACATGGTGTTTGTGCAAAGCAGCGGTGACGTCCTGAGGCATGGCTTCAGTCTGCAAGGGTCTGAGATGCTAGGCCAGCTCTGGTCCTGACCACAGTGATCAGAGCAACCCTCAATGTGCCACTTAAGGGAACATCTGAGCAGCATGTTTCCATCTGTGGCCCTTGTGCCTCCTGTCTTTTTCCATGTTTTCCATGCTCATGCCTGGAAAGCCCCCCATCATGGGCTTTCAGACTGTTCCTCAGCCCTGTGAAGCTTGAGACAGATTGTTTCTGATTAAGATCCCACCCCCTGGGAAGCACACACATCTTGTGTACGCTGTAAGGACATATTCACCATACATGGCCTGATGCCAGGCAGCCTTATAATACACTTTTATTAAGTGCGTGTGGTAGGATATATGGCCTAAAAGGGTCCCTGTAATCATCTCACCTGTTGTGCTGTTCAGCACAGGCTGGAGGACAATCCTAGATGAATCATTGTTTGAACTATTCAGCAGCATTGAGAAAGGCACTTTATTTCTTCTTTAAAAATTCCAGTCCTCGAGCATCTGCCATCACCACTAGTAACACGTTACAGTGCTTTGCTCCTTTTTGCAGTACATTTGTACATCTTTATTTTCTATCTGACTGTAATTAGACTAAAAATAGCTGTTTGAGTGTCCCTTCTGTGGGTAGGTAAGAGAACATCATGATGAAGTTAGTGCAACAAGTGAGAACAACCAGAGTGTCTTGGCATTTTCCAAACCACTAGTTCTTGTACTTCATTGTGGGGCTGGTCCAATTTTTCATCCCTCTCTTCCATTTGTAGATCGAAAGGTCACACATTTGTTTTTGCCTAGTCTTGAGAGCTCATGTTCAGCTGCCTGGTCTCCACCATGCACACATCTTTCTCTAAGTCATGCTTATTGAAGTTTTCTGCACACCTCTCCCTCTCCACACCATAGGTACCCCTGGAGACTACATGTTTCATTGAAGAAGGAGCTGAAACACCACAAGAAGACAGGTCTCCGCAGTGGACCTATCACTGTGTGACCGTTTTCACTGAAAGACTCCTTACCAAAGCAGACTGATTTCTGTCCTCACTCATTCCTCTTATTTGCATGTCTTAATGTTGAGGGAAGCGTGAATTACCACAGTGTGTGAAACTGACTTTTGAGACTGGTCCTTATCCTAGCTTGAGAAGAATGAAGGTTTTGGGTGATACTTGGGGTACCACCTGGCTTCTGTCCAACACAATTTTCATCTAAAATAGACATGCAACGGAAGAGCTTTTTTTCCCTTTTTTCCTTGGTGAAAATGCCAGAAGATCAGCTGTTTGCACTCTATCCTTAATTATGTATCAAAGGAACATCCTGTTCCCACAATATTTTACATAATGGCCAGCCAACTGGATAAATTAATGCAGGAACAGTCAGGGAACAAAGCTGGGGAAAAAGTGAGAAGAGTTGATGAAACAAAGGAAAGCCATGCCATAGGACAGAGAAAATGGCAGATGAGAAAGGTGCCAGAAAATAATAATACTGAGTAGAAACACATACTTTAAACCATGGGGAGAAACAGAATGATGCAGTGGAAAAGGACTCCAGCATATGCAGGTGGAAAACACAGGGAAGCATCCAGATGTCTCTGTCATCACATCTGTTCCTGTATCTTCTCCCTCCAGGAGTCAGTGAATGGTTCCTGATCATAGAATCATAGAATTGTCAGGGTTGGAAGGGACCTTAAAGATCATCTAGTTCCAACCCCTCTGCCAATGGCAGGG